>BLBF01000046.1:2268935-2377109 GCA_015471245.1 Laticauda colubrina | reverse complement strand
TCCTTCCTTCCTTCCTTCCTTCCTTCCTTCCTTCCTTCCTTCCTTCCTTCCTTCCTTCCTTCCTTCCTTCCTTCCTTCCTTCCCAATTTCTTCTGCATCCAGGGTGAACTGAGGATAATGGGGGGGGGGGGGAGAAGGAGCAGGAAAGGAAGCAGGCAGGTGATTTGAAACGCCTTTGGTGTGTGAGCTGAGCGTGCACCATGTCTTTCCTCTACCCCCCTTGCGCTGGCATGTACAACCATATTAAAGGCACCTTCATAAATCTTCCACAATGTCTCCGAGAGGCTGCCACTTCCGGAGTCCCACTTTGTTTCATCATCTGAATCCTCAAGGACAGTTGTGTGACATGCAAGGGCATCTTTAATTTTGGTGGTGGTGCTGTGCGTGTGTGTGTGTGTGTGTGTGTGTGTGTGTGTGTGTGTGTGTGTTGACTCCTAACAGCAAACAGGAAGAAGCGGAACAGATGTCTGGCCCAGGGAGAGAAATGTGCTGTGGCTGAAGAGGCAAAACACCTCATTAAACTGGGGGTGGGGGTGGGGGGGCACAATCAGCAGGGAAAGAGGTGGCCATGGGGTACTTTTAGATTGGGGGCGGGTGGAGAGGGAGGGATGCCTGCAATTTCTTAAAAAATCATTGCCTCTGTTAGCAATAAAGCATTTACTTGTTTTTTGTAGCAGTGTGACGGCCCAAGACCTCTGGATTGCAAATTCTGTAAGCTAATCAGCAGGAGCAGCACCTGCTGGTTATAATAAGGAGGGTTATTTCATTTTCACAAGGACCATGAGAAGGACTGACGGCAAAGTCCAAGATCACTTCGGCTTGATTGGCTCAGCCAGGCCCCAGAAACAGAGCAAGACCCTTCCCATGGAAAGGGCAGCTTCACACCCCTGCAGCCCCAGGGCCTACTGGCCTATCAACCTTTGTGTGAATAAAGTACAATGGCCCCTCTGCCCTTTCCCCTTTCCCAATTCCCTTTCCCTGGGAACATAAACTATCAAAGTCATTTAAAACACAAGCATCTTGCTGGGGATATCAAGAGACAAGAACAGCTGAGGAGGACAGGTTCCCAAGAGAGGAGAAGACCTACTGCAGCAGGGGTGCCGAACTCACAGGGTCTCCCCCCCTTTGCTAAACCAGGGGTGGACAGGGCCAGCCAGGCTGCGAATTTGATACCCCTGTAGTAAAGGAAGGAGCACATCCAAAAGCACAGTCTTTGCCCAATGTAGGGGACCATGGTCTTTCGAGTCCCATCCTCCTTGCCTCACTGTCCTGATTTCATTGGATTACAAAAAAGCCAATCTGCTGTTCAATTCCAAATATATTCTAATTTGCATAACTACATATAGGGGGCTTGTATGCCTGGCTCCTTTTTGGATTCTTGCTCTGTCTCCAATGTGTTGACCTCCATTACTAGAGAACTCTTTGGAGATACTTTTCCTATAAAAATATAATTTAAAAAAACCCAGCAACTATACAATTTAAACTCTCTTTGTGACCATTCCCACTTATGCTGAAGAAACCAAAATCCCATTATTTTGGGGGGGAAACCTCTGGGAAATGTTTGGAAAAACCAAATAGTTGAAAATGCATAAATCAACCTGAAGTATAATATAGAAATAGTACAGTGATGTCATTTAACCAAAATACATAATTATAAAGCATAGCCCAATCCAGATATTTTCAGTGTGACTATGGACTAGAAACTTCTAAAAATATGAATGAATGAAATCTGCAGGTAGCAGAACCCTTCAGTTAGGTTTCTTCTTAGCAGAATTTAATCCAATTCTAATTTAAAAACAAACAAACTCTTTTGAAATAGGAGTCAGTCACCAGCTGTTTTAACAGCCTTTGGGGAAAGAAGTGTTTTTCTGAAGAGCCTTTTTGGAATCTGAAATCACAGCAGTAACAGAAGCCAGGGTTCGGTCTCCACACTATTTTCCCAATTTGCAAGGAACCCCACTGGCTCAGAGGTCCAGGAGCCTCTGAGAGAATTTTGCATCTGAACTGCTTGAGAGGAGCGAATTGCAGAGCAAATGGAGCAAAGGTTCAACAAATAGCCAGGACGGCTTCTGGCCCTGCTCTAAAGGGAACCTGCAGGTCCCCTGGGGGGAAACTTCCATGAGTGGACAGGCTCAGGTCTAACAGTGATTCCAAGGCCCCTGCAGGGTCACACGAGGAGGGCCTGCAAGGCAGCTTAGTTGGAAGGGATTTGCATTCTTTGTTCCAATTGCAAGAAGAGGGAAGGCAGAGCCAGGCTTCTCAGAGTTGGAAAAGAGGCAGCAGACCCTTTTGGGCTTTTTTGAGAACTAGGCAGGCTCATCTCTCTCCTTCCATCCTCACAAAGCTGGTCCTACAAATCCCTTGCTTGCCCTGGAATCCCAGTTCCAGCCAGTACCAGAGCAACTCATATTTTTGGACTCTTTGGCCAGGTTTGGAGGCTCTGTGGGTGCCTCTCTAGGGTCAATTGTTTGCCTCTGGCCCTGATCCCTGGCACGGTTGCCTGTTATTGCCACACATAGGCATGCTTGACATGCTTGAATCTACTGAAAAGAAAGGCTCTAACCTCCTCCAACCTGAGGCTCTCCACTTGTGCTAGACTTTAGATCCTAGAATGGTCACAAGAGGCTCTCTATAGAACAGATGGATTAGCATTTTACGTGCAATCAAAATGACAGCCGCAGCATCAGCTTGAAGACAATCAATCTTGCCATGGCTTTAAGCAAAACAACATCTAAGTGAAAGAGAGAGGAAGTCATGGGGTTCACTTGATAGGGCCACCAGGATACAGCCCATATCTTTCAAGAGTTGAATCTGGCTAGCGGGGAATCATTGAGCAAGCAGATGAAGGAAGTAAGGTGTTTCCCAGCATTTTCTTCATTTCAATGCAACAAACCGCTCTTCTGAAACCACATTGACTTTGTTATTTCTAAGCTTCATTCAAGATTCTAAATTGTTGGAATTTCTTGGCTTGAAACCAGTTGACCTCAGAGATGAACTTCTCCCACCCTGCACAGCCAGCCTGGCCCCAAAAACCTTTGCATCTTCCCGCCTAGTCGAAAATGAGTTTTCAATAGATCAAACCACAACCTACCTTCCATTGTGGAAGCCTAACATTATATTAGCTTATTGTATGAAGCAAGTCAGCTCACTGAGACCTTATACAGTTTATCTGGAGGATATATGGAGAAAAGAATTGGGCTTTTCAGGTTTAGGATTGAGGGTATCGTGTCAATGAATTGGATCTGGACTTAGTTGTTTTTTTAAAAGTCCAATGTAATCAGTTCATTGTAGCTACAACCCAATTAATTTTGTAGCTTTGTTTTTTAGTCTAGATTAAAGATGGTATTTTTTCAATAACTGTCAAATGATCTTTATAATCGGGAGTATACTAAGTTCAACAGTTAATGAATTTCTATCTATGACTCCAGAATCTGCTGCCTGAGCCAAGTGCTTCACTGTGTCTCAAATGAAAGCCTCTTCCTGGCTGTGCTGATAAGTCAGACCTCCTTGGATATTCCCCTTGTTTTTTTCCCCCTCATATCTCTTCTCCAACTTTTAATTACTTTTTCTGGGAAGTTCTCAGCCTGTTAAACTTCATTTCTAGTCAATCTGCTTTGAAAGTAAATTTACTGGCTGATTTGGGAGGTCCTGATCATTTGTGACCCTGGGTGCATGGTTTTTTAAAGGATGTTTTTTGGAGAGACTTTTTAAAAAGCTTGACAAATAGCAATAGATCAACAATAAAAATGCTGGAATAATAAGTTCTGACCTTCCAGTATCGTGAATAATCTTGGCATATTCCACCATTCCTTGTAACAGATTTTTGAATAAGCATTATACTCAATCATTTTATGTATCTTCACTGACTCCGTGGCCAATGTGACCTTGTGAAACAGCCCTTGCAATGTGTGCCCAGTCATAGGAGTCCAAACTCCACTCCTTCCTTCCTTCCTTCCTTCCTTCCTTCCTTCCTTCCTTCCTTCCTTCCTTCCTTCCTTCCTTCCTTCTTTCCTTCCTTCCTTCGACTTCATCTCTGATCTCTTAGCGCTGGGTGCCCCCCACCAATCTTCCCAGGACTTCCTTAAACAATTGGAGCTCCCCCTGTTTCATGAAGTCCTACAGGTTTGTACTGGTTTCATAACCCCTCTCCACAGAGAACAGCTACATTGTTGAAAGAGGGGGGGGGACACAGAGGGGGATTTCCTGGCTCTCCATCTACAAACCTGTGTTGCTAATAATCTGGAAAAGCATTTAATGTGATCAGGGACTGATTTGGCTCCAGCTGCTGCTGCTGCTGCTGCTACCTACTTCACTAGCTCTGGTTTGACACCCCCACCCCACCCCCTGTCCAAAGTTATTTGGTTCTGAGGAAATCATGCTTGGCAGGTATACCTGCGGTGTCTCTCCCCATATGTTAGGAATCCCGTTCAGACCTGCGGGTAGGCGGGTTCTGACAACTTGAGAAGAACCAGCCTGGGCCAAGGGAAGGTCCAGTGAGTGGCAATTCCTTCCTGAGGGAGGCGAGAGAGTTGATTGCCTGAACCTGCAGTGGCATCATGCGACCTCTCCATGAATCACTTGGCGGACTGGAAGGACAGTCACCCAGGGCCACCGATTGGCTCCTTCCTCTCAAGCCCAGTGGAATAAACAGAATCCAGCACAGAGGCCCAATCTCACAGCCATGAGCAGCCAGTGAGGTCTCCTCGGGCTCTCTGAAACTATGTTACACACCTGGCCGCTGCTGCTTCTTCTCCCCCTCTCCCCCCCCCACCTTTAAATAGTACCCTCCCAATAGAGTAGCATTCCTTGTTCCAGAAAGATGCAGCAGTCAGTGCCACAAGTGAAACGTGCTGTCCTATCCCGCGACCAATACTTCTTCCTTGCGTCTCCTCCACTCAGCTTACCCGACGGACGGCGCCCCAGTGAGCGGAGCCGTGGGCTGAGAGAGGTTCAAGCAGCAGCCGGACGGCACCTGCCGTCCCTGCCCGGCCGCTCCCGCGCCCTCTTACCCGCATCTGCCCAGGACAGGCTGGCACAGCTGAAATAAGCCAGGAGGGCTGCGTTGATGGAGAGGAGCAGATCCGCCATGCTCCTCCCGCGCGCGTCCGTGGTGCAGCCACATGGAAAGGAGGCCCTGCGGCCGCGGAGGTCCAGAGGGAGCCCTGCTGGGCCCCGGGGCCGCCGCCGATCAGAACGACGCCGGCCGGCCCCGCGCCCGGGCCGCCCCGCCGCCGAGAAGCCGCGCGGACATTCCAGCAGCACGGAGAGCCGCCGCCGCCGCGCCTCCCCGGCTCCTCCCGGCCAGGAAGGGGGGCGGCAGCTCGGAGCGGCCCCGGCGGGTCGGGCTGGGGGCTTCTCCCTGGGCCCGGGCAAAGTTTCTCGGAAGCGGCGGGAGGCGGCTGGGCTCCGGCAGGGCAAAGCTAGGGGGAGGCGGCCGGGCGGCGGCGGCGCTGGCTCCGTGCAAGCGGCAAAGGTGGCTCCTGCTCCCCCATCAGCCCGGCGGCTCCGTGCATGGCAGCGAGGGCCGGGAGGGGGAGCCCCGAAGTCTGGGCACAACGCGGCCGCCCTCCCCGCCCTCCCCGCCAAGCCGAGCCCGACTTCCTCCCACCCTCCCCGGCCGAGTCACACCGCCCTCGCCTGGCGTGGAGATGTGCGCGGCGAACGCGCGGAGGGGGAGTCCTCAGCCGGCCCCTCCCTCCCTCCTCCCTCCCTCGCGAAGCTGAGCCGGAGAGCGGCAGGCTTTGAAGGGGCCGCGGAGGGATGAGCCTCTCGGCCGCCAAGGCAGGCAGGCAGCGCCCGGAGCCCCCCGGCAGACGCCCCGCTGGGGCGGGCAAGGAGGGAGGCCGGCTGGGCCGGGGAAGAGCGCCCTCCGGCAGCCCCCTCTGGGAGACCCGGGCCCGGGAGGACCAATCCACCCGAAGGGGCTGCGCGCGGTGACAGACGCCAGCCTCCCGAGAGAAAGAGCCGGCGCCCTGGGCAGCACAGCCCCTTGCCAGCTTCCTCCCAATTTGCACCGGGAGGGCTCGGGCGGGGGCGACGGCCGACATCGGAGGGAGGCTGGGCTCATCAACCAGCCTGAGAAGAGGCTGCGAAGGGCATTGCAGGGAAGAAGACGGGCTCAAGGGGCCGCATGTGGAGGGCTTGATGAGCTCAGTCTCGCCAGGCCGAACTGTCGATCCCCTCCCTCCCGCCCAACAGATCCGCGGGATGCGTGTGTGTGTGTGTGTGAGAAAGAGAGAGAGATTCAACTGCCCCAGCGACCACCTCTGTAGGAAGCTGGCTTGGCGATGGAGCTTCGGACAGCATGGGGAAAGGGCAGGGCTTTGAAAAGTACAGCAAAGCTGTAATAAAATAGCACGTCTTCTTGGTCAGGAGCTTCTTTCTCAAATGTGCCAAGTGGCTGGGCACATGCCACAGAGAGAAGCAGATTGCATCTGCAAAGGAGGCTGGGATGGGCAAGGACCCGCTGGAGGATTTGTCATGCGATCTGGGGGTTTCCTTACTGAGCCTGTCAGATCTTGAGGGCAGGAGGCCAGGGAGCGTCCTACAGACAGGAACCAGGGCTTCAGCTGCTGCTTGTCCTTATAGGACCACCCGTCTCCTAGAAAAATAAAATATCCTAGGAAATATTGAAAAAGGGAGAACATTTCTCCTAAAAAAGAGATTCCGAGGCAGAAACTCACCCCTCCACCTTTGCTAATGGGCCATGAAGCCCTAGGCCAGAGTATTCTACATAACAAAGGCCTCTACCCATATCACCACCTGGCCTGGGAAGATTGCATCAGCCAGCACTCAGGTGAAGCCATGTGGTCCAGACAAAGCCTACAAAGTTAGTTAAGACCCCCCTCCCCTGGGAGTCTGACAGCCAATGGGATGCATTTCTTGCACAGGAACAGGAAACATTAAAGTGGGGCCCAACAGAGGGTATGTAAGGGACTCTCAGCATCTCGGTTCTCCCTTCTTTTCCTTCATGCAACATCTTGAAGGATGTGATCATCCTCCTTTGGAACTCCAAGCCATGTGATCCTGTCCACCATTAAACCATCTTTCCAAACAGCCTCCATGTTTCCAGTGTATTTTTCCCCACTTGGAACTGAACCCAGAAGGATATTTCTTCCAACAGTCTCAATTCAAGAGACAGCTCCCTCTGGATAGGAAAATCCAAAGTTTTATCCAGTTTGATACACCCAGATCACCTTTAAATACCATCTCTGACCAGCACAGAAAAAAACAGAGAGAGCTCACTTTCTCTTAAGCATGTATATGGTTGGTATTACTGACTGTCTGCCTGGAAGACCAGGAAAATATGGGGTGAGCCCTGCTGGATCCCACCAAAGGCCCAGCCTCCTGAGAGGCAACCAGCTGTCAATCTGGGACAGAAGTTGCAATGGTCCGCTGTGCTCCTAGCCAAGGTTCTCCAAGAGATGGGAGGCTGCTCTCTTTTGCCATCGTGACTTTTTGCATCAAAAATAAAGTTTGGCTAATGCCCTTTTCAGGCTGCTGGATGACAGTGAACTGCATAAAATTTAGCTATGTGAAAATGCTGCTTCTTTTCTTTTTCTCTTAAAATATTTATTTTTTGCCTATTCCTGGAGAATAAATGTCTGTTAAAATTATCCTAAAACGCACCATAAAAGCACAGAAAAGCAATTTAATAGCATTTTAAAAGCAACTAATTAAAACAATCTGTCATGAATCTCCCATCATTCAGCTTCTCTCAACTATGAAAGAAGAAAAAGCTTTCTATCATGTTTTATTTACATTTCCATTATATTGCTTCCTATCACATACACTTTCTCATCTTTTTGGAAAGGAATTTTTTTTCAAATTTTCCGACCTTTCCTGATGAGAATTCCAGCCCCTTGAAAATTTGTTGTTGTTTTGTTAATTTGCTGGTTATCTCTTTGTCTGTTTGTTTTTATCTTACCTTATTATTTCTATAAGTAACGCAAAGCAGTGAACTTACCTGATGCTCCTTCCTCCTCCTCTTTGCCCCACAACAACAACCCAGAGAAGGACTGGCCCAAAGCCATCTAGCTGGCTTTCATGCATAAGGCGGGACTAGAACAGACTCTCTCCTGGTCTCCAGCCTTCACACTAGATTAGATAATTGTCTATTGAAGCAACTGCAGCGAACAGCATAGGAGTGCTGGGATGGTGACTCTTATTTTCAATTTCTCCTCTAGCATCTCCAAGTTGGGATCATTTTGCACATCTCTTGCACATCAGCTGCAACTGGGCCATTGAACTGCTTGGTCTCGGATCCACATGAAGGACAGAGTTCTGTCCCTGGGTATGGGAGGCAACACCCCTCTCTCTCTCTCCCTCCCTCCCTCCCTCTCTCTCTCTCTCTCTCTCTCTCACACACACACACACACTTCCTTCCTTCCTTTTGTAACTCCAGAAGGGCTGAGATATCCCTTCCAGCCCACTTGCTGTGACTCAAATGCAGCAAAGCCCAGTCTCCCAATCTCCCCTCACCCACCCCCAATCCCCAGAGGGAGAACAAAGGTTTCCAGAAGCTGCTACAGTGGACAGAGAGGACTGAGGGAGGTGCATCTCTCTTATTAGCCACACATGCTGCTCAGCGCTCTGTGGCCAAAAGGATCCAAGTAATTTTTCTTCTTTCTATTTCTTGTTGGAATTATGTAGTTCAGTTGCTATGACTCCCTTCCTGAAAATTTCATTTCATCCATGGAGGTCTATTTTTCTGTTTATACACACACAAACACACACACACACACACACATAGAGGAATTCCTTCCTTTTGGCAGGTTTCTGCTCATGAAGGTAAGGTCTCCATTTTTATTTATTTATTTATTTATCTATTTATTCATTTATTTATTTTTTGATTTGACTTGATTTGTCAATCGCTTACAAGATAATAAGTATAAGGATAAACATAGTTATGAATACATGAAATGGGTACATATAAGAAAAATAAACAATAGGACAGGGACACTAGGCATGTTAGTGCACTTATGCATGCCCCCTACTGACCTCTTAGGAAAGGGGTGAGGTCAACAGTAGACAGTCTAAGGTTAAAGTTTTTGGGGTTTGGGGAAGAAACCACAGTATCAGGTAGAGTATTCCAGACACTCTGTTGCTGAAGTCGTATTTCCTGCGATCAAGTTTGGTGCGGTTAACTTTGAGTTTGTATCTATTGTGTGCTCTTGTGTTGTTATGGTCGAAGCTGAAGAATTCATTGACAAGTAAGTCATTGCAATGTATGATTTTATATATCATACTTAGATCAGACTGAAGATGGCTTCCGGTTTGAGCTTCTTCGGTGACAGATAGAAATCTGCAATTGTGAGCGGTTTCAGTCTGGGCTTGCCGCTGGAGCGCCCCGAGTCGGCTGGTTTCGGGGCTAAGCCACCCCATAGAAGTGGTGAAGAGGGAGGAGACTGCCTGCAGGGTTGAGGAGAGCCACATCTCTCCTCCCCAGCTGGCCATTACTCCCTTTCCCAAAGGTGGTTGCAGCGGTGGTCAGAAATGGCCACCTCAAAAAAGAACTCGACTGGAAAAGAATGTGCAGGAGGAAGATAAGAAAAGAAAGTTTTGGCTGACCAGGTCAAATTACAAAAGCAACAACTAAGGTACCCTGGAATTTAAACTAAAAAAAAAAAATAACATCGTTCCCAAAGAAGATTCAGAAGCAGCAAAGGAAAATGAAAAGGGAAAGGTTTGGTTTTTTTTTCTTCTTCTCTCCCTTTCCCTATACTGACAATTAAAAGGAATCTACAGTAAAACTTCAACTAGACTTCTAAAAGATACATTTTAACTGAAACTTGGCAACTAAATGGTGGAACCCTAGGAAGAGAAAGTGAAAAAAAAAGCAAAAAGGAACAGCTTGAGTGTATTTAGATTATTTGGTGATCTTTGGATTCTTGGTTATTGCATTTGAATGATTAAAATTAATGGGGCGATTGTTTAAAAATTTATACAATGGAACTACTTCTGGATGAATTGAAAATGGAACTTAAAAAGTACAAAGAAGATGCACAAGAAGGGAGAGGCTCTTTCGGCTTCATTTTTCAATTTTTAGAAATTGAGATTTGGAACTATGAGAAACAACAAGAAACGTCTGCAAAACAAGAAGACTGGGACAAATAAGAAGCCATCTTTAATGAACAAGTAATTCTATGTGGGGAAGAAAAAGGAAAGGGGGGAAAGAGAATGGAGAATTTAAGACTTAAAAAAACAACCAAAGAAAAGAAAAATAGCTCAAAAAATAAGTATAATATTAGAAAGCAACAGAAGAGAGGAATACAGAAGAGAGAATTAGAACTAGAGAGACAAGGGGGTAAAAAGAGGAGGGAGAAGAAGAGAGGGAAGAAGGAAAGGAAAAGAAGTTATAAAGACAGAGACAAGATATGAAGAAACAGGGCCAATTTAGAGATATGGGTGAAAATTTAACTGAGAAAGGGATTCTGTAAAGGTGCATAAGATTGTATTGTTATATTAGTAATAGAAATAATTTTAGAAAATTGGAAACAATGTATGCAGAGTTGTAATTGCAGGAATGTTCCAATCTCGGATGGCAAACCTCAGATAAAAAATGTTTCCAAGCAAATACAACTCAGGCAAACAAAGTCACTAATCTGTAGATAAAGGAGGATTAGAGAAGGGAAGTAAACATATGTTAGACTTTAACGAGAGATAATTAATTGTATGGATTACTGTGCTGAACAGTAACGAAAGTTAAGCAGTAACCAAAGTTAACCAATGATGGAGGATAACTAAAAATGTATATATATGCAAGACTATACTCCAGTAAGGATCATCATAATTCAGTTGTTCATGATCAAACAACTCGACTGCCTCCTCATTACAAGTGGTGCTTGAAGAGGGACCCTCTTACTTCGTCCAGCAAGGATTTGGTGCACCTTCAACCCTTTGTGGTACCACAGAGAAATCTCTTAAGGCTGGTCCAGGAGATTGCAGCTCAGTGCCTATGGTACCCAGAAAAGGGGTCTTTAAAATTAACTGATTGGGAACGTGTTGGGAAAACATTGCATACTGAACCTCGAGCAAAAATAGAAGTTTTGCATGTGTGGTATTTATGTAGGCATGTAATTGAAACATTTGGTCACAATGAACTTTCTCTTTTAACACCTCCACCTTCACGTTATACTAATGCTGTCATTTGTCCCCCTTCTTCACCTGAATATATGTCTTCAATTCCCTCAGCTCCTGCAGATACAGGGCAAAAGCCTCCTGACTCTATTGTTCAGTCTTCTTTTCAGAAAATGGTAGAGACTTGTAAAAGGGATGCCTCTGTCTCAGGAACCGAACTTACAGAATTATTGTCTGTTTGTCCAGTACAATATCATCCTGGTGAGGGGCCACAGCTTGGACTGCAAGTAGCAGAGTGGGAGGGTCTGCCTTATCAGATCTTAAGAGAGTTAAAAAAGGCAGTTACAGACTATGGGGTTCATGGTAATTTTACAAGACGACTTGTAGAAGGAATAAAAAATGGTTATACAATGATCCCTGAAGATTGGAAGCAAATATTTCACATGTTTTTAACATCCATGCAAAATATGGTTTGGGAGAGTGAATATATGAGACACGCTCAAGCTGCCGCTTTAGGAGGAGGAGGAGCATATACAGTTGAGCAGCTATTTGGTTCTGGACCGTCTGATACAATTCCTACTCAAGTTGTTCTTCCTCCAGCTACGTTAACTATTGTTTCTGAATGTGCCTTTCATGCTTTTCTTAAGGTACCCTAAGCTGAAGTACCTACAGCAAATTTTTCAAACATTCAACAGAATGCCGATGAGCCTTATGCTGACTTTGTTGAGTGTCTGTCCAAAGCAATTAGACAGCTGTTTGATCATCAGGAAGCTGCTGGTGAACTTCTTCACCAGTTAGGTATTGAAAATGCTAAATGCAGATTGTAAAAGAGCTTTACAGCCGTTAAGGGCTACTGCTCATTACACTCTTGCAGATATGCTGCGAGTCTGCCAGGATATTGGATCACAAACTTATAAAATGCATATGTTAGCAGCTGCTATTCAGAAAGACAGCGACCAATTGGTAACTGTTTTGAGTGTAAGAAGCCTGGCCACTTTCAGAAGGACTGTCGTTCCACACCTTCTATGCCTCAGAATCGTCCTTGTATGAAGTGCCCAATTTGCAAAAAGGGATTTCATTGGGCCAATCAATGTCGGTCTCGGTCGGGAAACTTGCCAATGGGTGTGGCACCCACCCAGAATCTAAAGTGTGCCTTTCCCATCACTCTCACTCCAGCAGCTTCTCTCACTCCTCCCCAGCCACAGCCGGTAGCACTGGGATCAATGTAATCACTCAAGAGGAAATTGAGTTTAAATTTCCCATGGAAATTAAAATAGTTCCATCTCAATTTGAAGGTCCTCTTCCTTTGAGATTAGCTGACCTGAATGGGATAGTGCACCTCTCTTGGTGCTTTTAGATCTTTCAGCAGCTTTTGATACCATTAACCATAATATCTTACTGGATCACCATACAAGGGCTGGTCCTCTCTCACCTACTCCTTAATGTTTATATGAAGTGAGGTGCCAGCACCCCCAGGAGACAAGACATGTGGGGTTACTTCTGAGTATTGTTTCTCACCTGTGGACAGAATCTTGCCAACTAAAACAACTATTTGTATAACTACGCAGCAACTATTTGTATAACTACGCAGATATACTCTGATAATCAACAGGGAGGAGCCATTTTAAGCCTTTTCTTCCATCCCAAACTTTCTATGCTTTGCTGCCTCCTTGCCTTCTGGAAAGCAGCCACTCCCTCCTGGAGATCCATACTACATTCTGCCACCTCAGGTCATCTGATAGTTTGGGGAATGTATCGTCAGTACCCTGATATCACACCACTTTACACCATCCCATGGGGCTGGAGGGAAAGTTGGAGGCTGCCTTGGTCTGAATGGAGCAAACCAGATTGATCTGAACCCAAGTAAGACTGAGTTGCTCTGTGTACATTGGTGTTTTGTTCGTAAAACACACGAGGTAGACCGGGTTCCAACAAGAAAATACTTTTATTATCAACAGTCAGTAACGGAACGCCGGCTGAAGCCGGGGCCAGCCCTTTTATACAGGCTGGCTTGCCTGCTTGCAGCCAATGGCAGCTATTTAGATTTGCCGCCTTTTTGGTATCTCTTTGGATTGGTTCCTAGTGAACCAATCCACTTGTCTTTTCCTTAGCCAATCAGAATGGTAGGTTTGGAGTCATCCACTTTACATACAGAACAATTGGGTTTCTCTGTTGACTCTGGATGGGCAAGCATGGCCCCTGAGAAAAAAGGTTTAGGATTTGGGAGCCCTCTGGAGTTATGGCTCGTATCAGCACAGCAGCTGGAAGCTGAGCTAGAGGGGTCCTTTGGCTGGTGCATCAGTTGTGATTTTAGCTGGCAGGAAAGCTCTGCTGCAATAACTGAGGCCTTCATTACCACCCAATTAAACTACTGCTGTAGGTTTTGCCTGGACTCCCCTTAGAGGCCCTGTGCAACAGTGAAGGAATTCAAAAAATTTTTACTACCAGTTCTGTGCGCTTGGCTTGGTGGGCATGGCAGGGAAAGGATAGTGTAAAACAGAGGTCTTCAAACTTGACAGCTTTAAAACTTGTGGACTTCAATTCCCAGAATTCCTCCTCCAGTCATTGTTAGCTCAGGAATTCTGAGAGTTGAAGTCCACAATTCTTACACTTGCCAAGTTTGAAGACCCTTGTTGTAAAATCCCCATTCCCACCCTACTCCAGAGGGAAGGTTACTGCAAAATCCCCCTTCCCTCCCCACCCCACTAACCTGCTTTCCAGCTCCATTCTCCTGTGCAGGGCAACCAAAGAAGACCCAGCCAATCAGCTTGAGACTCAATGGGAGGCGGAGAAGAGATGGGGTTCGCAGGGCCAGTCAGATTGGCCGGTTCTCCAAGCTACTAAAAATTTTCACTACTGGTTCTCTAGAACCGGTCCGAACTGACTGAATACCCACCTCTGCTGTGGAAGCTGCAGTTTGTTCACTTGAGAACCACTTGGAAGCTGCAATGGCTCAAGTGCCAATGCCCGTTTCTGGAAATCTCTGCTTTGGGGACGGGCTATCCATGGCTCCCAAGGGCTGATATTGACCACCTGCTCCAGTCAAAAGCAACTCTCCCATTAGAAGATCATGGAGGGAGGAAGAGCTCTTGAACCCTCTCAGGAAATCCAGGAGCTTCTTGATCAGAGGCCTCCATTGCAGTCAGGAAGAAGTGAAAGACTAGGCTGTTTCCTTCAGCCTTCAAACTCGTCTGAGCCTACATCAGCTTTATTATTTGAGTTGCTATTGCTATTGTCACTGAAATTTGATCTTATGTTTATTTTTATATTTAGCTCAGATGGTTTAAATGGCTTTCTTATACCAGTTGCCAGCAGTAAAATTGATTTGCAGTGGAATATAAATGCAAGAAATAAACAAAATTTTAGATGAGCCCAACAGGAAGGGAAGCCAGCCCAAAGCCTTTTGCAGAGGAAAGGCCAATTTCCCATGACATGTATCAAACTGCCCATGTCTCATTACACGTTTCAACTTCTAACCGAAAGCGTGAGTGTGTTTTTGTGTCTGTTTCTGGAGTCAACTGACCACACATTTTCTTTGACATAGCACTGTTCTGTCAAGAAGGATTAATGCGCCTCGGGCAGAAATCTATACTGCAAGTGTAGAATTATGTGAGTGTAAGGCCTTGGAATTAATGCACATTTAGATTAATTGAACTGGCAGTTATCAACGATTTGATAAGAACAGAAGCTGTCCCTCTCATGGAGGGTCACTGAAGGAGAAGAATAGAATAGGAACTGGAACTGGAACTGTAACAAGAACAGACTAGAGCTGGAAGGGACTTTGAAGGTCTTCTAGTCCAGCACTCTGCTCAAGCAGGAGAATCTATACCATTTCAGACAGGTGCCTGTCTCTGGGCTGCTCCCTGGAATCCCATCCGCTTAACATCATCCAAAACGTCTGCCTGAAAAGTCCAACTTCCACATTTTTAATCCAGTTTTCCTTCCTAGACACCGCAGTGTACTATTAATAATCAGAAGAAAGAGGCAGATCCTCTAGATGGAATAGAATAAAATAGAATTTTTATTGGGCAAGTGTGATTGGACACATAAGGAATTTATCTTTGGTGCAGAAGCTCTCAGTGTACATGTAAACAACGAAGTGATAGGTATGTAAATCATAATTACAATCATTAATAGATAGAATAGATTAGAATTCCTTATTGGCCAAGTGTGGCTGGACAAACAAGGAATTTGTCTTGGTGTAAATACTCTCAGTATACATAAAATTATACATGAAACAATAAACAACCTAAACAAAAACTATCCTTTATTTCTGATCAAGAGGCATTTTTTTCGTATTTGTTTCATCCCCTATAAAGCTAAACACAAGACAAGTCTAAAAGCTAAGACCTGAGTTTGACTTAGAAAAAATAATCAGATAGCCTGCTAAAACAGTCCTAGCCCTCCTAAATTAAAGATGGTCTCTGTTGATTAATCAGCTAAAGTCATTGGTTGATTAATCTGCTATTAAAGCAATTAAAGCTTGCAACCCTAATGACCAAGTGGGAAAATGCACTCTTTAAAGGAGCCTAATCCTGATTGCACCACATTTGGTTAGAAAACCAAAAACAGCATGAAGTTAATTGTGAGCAAATCCCAAATTGCCAGCATAAAGAGCTTTAAAGCCAATTTGGGTTGCTGAACAAAACACTTTTTCTGATACCCTTAATGAAAACATTCCTGCCTGTTGCCTCCCTTTGCAGTGAAGTATGAATTCAATATTTATAGCAAAATGTGTCATCACAAGTTTAACCATTTGAAATTGTTGAACTTCTGCATTGTTCAGCAGCTGCAAAAGGTGAAGCTCAGAATTTAGCAAGAATACTTTCACGTGCTCAATTATGAAATGATAGCTTCAGGCTTCAAGCCAGGATTATTAAAGTACCAGGAGGTAAAAAGTAAAATCAGGTCGGATAAATCCCTAGCCAGACTTTGAAAGGCTAATCTGAAAAAGCTTGGAGACTCTGGATCACTGCAAACATTCACAGGGAAGCTACTGAAAACACATGTTTGGTTCCATGAAAATCTCCCATACCAAGATGCTGAGCAGGGCTACCTGTTTCCCAGAAGAGCAAGGGGATGGGGGGTTCCTTCACCAAATAGGTTCACCAGAATAACGGAGGCCAGACAGCCATCCATTGCATTGCTTTAATTTGGATTCCTCCCTGAGACTAGGTGACCTAAATGTCCCTTCTTTTATTTTATTTTATTTTCCTTTTATTAAAGAAAAATAATGGGAACTAGGGAAGAGGAAAAGGGGAAAAGAAAATAAGGTGTTGACTCCTAACTCTCTTTAGCGCTATAGAAGATCCTAATGTTGCAACATCAACTTTTACTTTTCTACAATAATATATGCTAGTTGTTTCTATAATGACAAACCGAAATGAGGAACCAGATTGCTGGGGAAAATATGCTGACTCTGTAAACCTCTTAGAGGCTGTAAAGCACTGTGAGGTGCTAAGTGCTATTGCTATGAGAAGCCAACCTGGGTTTATTAAAAACAGATCATGCCAGACAAATCTTAAGGCCCTGTCACACTGGGCCTCGGATGCAAAACGTTTGTAAAAAGGACACAGCGGACGAGAAAATGTTCCATCCGTTGTTATCCGTTCTCAAAAGTGCCCCGAATTTGCATAACCAGAGCGGACAACAATGGAAAGGAACGGACGGGGGGAGGATGTAGAGGGGATGGAAAGCGGATGCTCCACGGAAGCCTAGCGGATGGAAGCAGATGGGAGTGGATGGCACATCCGCAGGGCTTCTGGGGGAGCACAGCGAAGCGGATGCGCAGCAAAAAGAGCGGATGCCGAGCGGATGAAGCGGATGTAGAGCAGAAGCCTAGCGGATGCCTAGCGGATGCAGAGTGTTCACTGCGCATGCGGGGAGGATGCATTGCATAAGCCCCGCGGATATAAAGGGAAGCAGCTCGCAAGCAGGTCACCATTCAGAGGAAGGACCTGCTGCCAGACACAGCTCCAGCCAGCCAGCCAGCCAGCCAGCCAGCCAGCCAGCAAGCCAACAACCATGGGGAAGAAGAAAAAGCCTCTGCCATCTGCTGCCAGCCCTGGCAAGAGGGACAGGGCCACCATCTCACCCCCTGGCCCTGACTCTGCTTCTGCTGGGGCTTCTGTTGCTGGGGCTGACTCTTCTAGTGCTGGAGCTTCTGCTGGCGCCGCTCCTGGTGCTGGGGCTTCTGCTGGGGCTTACTCTACTGGCGTTGCTCCTGGTCCTGCTGGTCCTGCTGGTGCTGCTGGCGCTACTGATGCTTACTCTGCTGCTGCTGATCCTGGTCCTGCTGGTGCTGCTGGTGCTGGTGCTGCTGGTCCTGCTTTTGCTGCTACTGTTGTTGTTGCTGCTGCTGCTGCTGCTGCTGGTGTGGAGGAGCAGCCCCTACAACCTCGAAGCCCCTCTGATGAGGGCCCATATGGCCCTGCCAGAGGGAGGAAGAGGCAGACGCGTGAACGGGAGAGGAGGCAATACACCATAGAAGAGGAACATGAGGAGGAGGTGCTGGAATGGCTGAGGGAGAATGAATATCTTTGGTGGAAGGGACACAGGCTCTATCGAGACACCAAAAGGAAGCAGGCTGCTTGGAGAGAGAAGGCGGAGAGCCTGGGCTACACTTCAGAGGTGCTCCTCGGCTGGTGAAAGCACATGCACACCTGGTACGGGAAGCTGCACCTCAAGAAATCTGGCCAGGCCACGGTCAAGCTGATAGACAGAGAGACCTATGTGATGGCCAAGTGCAGCTTCTTGGAGGGTGAGATCCGCCACCGAGGAGCAGCCCCTCTCACAACCCTCTCTCTCAGGCAGCCTGCTGAGAGCCAGTCCTCTTCTGGCAAAGAGTCAGCTCCTGTGTCCAGGCAGGTGTCTGTGGAGTGTCCCACGACGGAGACCCCCCTGACAGCTGCACTACCCGTGGTGGGGCATGTGGAGGATCCCCTGACGCAGTGGGAGCAAGGAGAGGGCACTTCCACCACAGACCAACCCGCATCCACCCCCAGCTCCACCTCCACAGAAAGGCAGAGAGGCAGACAGGAGGGGCAGAGCCACATTGTCCTGCTGGAGATAAAGGACACCATCAGAAGCAGCGTAGATCTCCTCAGCTGGTACACACCGACATCCCATCCTCCAACCGCAAGCCCTTCCTCACCTACGTCAGCCAGACCCTCATGAACATGTCGGAACCACAGTACCAGGTGGTAAAGGACAGGATCACCGATCTTCTTCACAACCCTCCAGACCAAGCTGAACCTGCTCCCACCCAGTCCAGGCCTGCTCCTCCACCCCAGGTGATGTCACTGCCCTTCCAAGGCTTTCCACAGGCCCTCACCTCCCAAGGCTACGGCTACCAGGAGGTCTACATCTCACAAGGCTACGGCTACCACTGATGCCACCGATGCCACCCACGCCACCGATGCCACCCACACCACCGATGCCACCCATGCCACAGATGCCACCCACGCCACAGATGCCACCGACACCTCACCTCGCTCAGCTGCAGACCAGACATACCCACTACACTGCTCCTTCCTCCACCCCACAGCCAAGCCCAGCCTCAGAACATCTGTCATCGGTATTGGGGCTGACACCCCAGGTCATGGAGGAAGGGGCTCTCAACATCATGGGGCTGAGCCAGTTCTCTGAGAGCTTCCTCCACACACCGTCCCCTGTTGTCCTTTCGGGGCCAGGCACCCCAATGACGCCTCAGACCAGCACTCCAGCAGCATCCACCTCCACAGCACCTGGACCCTTCACCCCTGAGACTGGGCATGCCTCAGAGTGACCAAGAAGAGTGCCAGAGACTGGGTGGCTACCTGTTGACTTTATTTTTGCTTTGGACACTTGACTTGGGTCATTTTTCTTTTACAGCTTGTTATTAATAAAGATTATTTTTGCTTCACACACTTGCTTCATTTATTTTATTAAATAAAGTCTTGGTGGAAACTTTTAGAAATGGTTTAAGCCTTTGCATGCTTGTGGGATGGGTAAGGATAGCAGTGGGATGGGCAGGGATACCTTTGGGATGGGTAATAGCTGTGGGATGGGCAGGGATACCTTTGGGATGGGAAACAGCTGTGGGATAGATAAGCCTCCAGTGCAAGCATAGTGGGACTGTATGGTCCACCCTCCCAGGTGCCACACCTTTGGCCCTTTATTATCAAAAACAATGTAATCATTGATCCACACATTTCAACATAAACAGAACTCTTTATTAAATGCCCTGTTCATTGTAGGCCCACCCAACATACATGGCCCAATCTCATCAGTGTGATGAGACAGGCTGAAAGAAGCATCCATTAATCATCTATCATCCTGTCTTGCCACTCCACCACTCCAGCTGGGGAGTTGCACCAGTGTTTCAGGAGGTTGCGCTGCTTCTTCCCTTCACGTGAGGCCTTGCACATCCTGAGTGTCTATCAGGTTTCGCCCTTGCCTCCATTCACCAGGCTCCATGTCCCCATTGCCTTGTTGGAGGTCCACGAGCCTGTTCTGCAACACTGGGTAGCGGGTGCGCATGAGATTGTGCAGGATGCAGCAAGCTTCCACGATCCTCCTCACGGTCTCTGGGTGATGCTGCATGGTGGTGAGTACCTGGAACCTGTTGGCCAGGATGCCAAAGGCGTTCTCCACCGCCCGCTTTGCCCTGGACAGCCTGTAGTTGAAGATCCTCTCTTCACGGGTGAGGCATCTGGAGGTGTAGGGCTTCATGAGGTAGGTTCTGAGGGAGAAGGCGTCATCCCCATGATGAAGTAGGGCACATCTTGTGTGTCGTTGGGCAGGGGTTCTGGATCTGGGAAGGCCATGATGAGTTTGCGTTCCAGCCCCTCCTTGAAGTGACTGGCGTTGTATACCTGGGCATCTGAAGATGACCCATTGCCTGAAGCATCGATGTACATGAACTTGTAGTCAGCATCGACCATGGTGAAGAGGATGATGCTGAAGAAGCCCTTGGAGTTGAAATAAGTGGACCCTGACTTGGCTGGAGCTTTGCAGGCCACGTGCTTGCCATCTATGGCTCCAACGGTGTGTGGGAAGTTCCACTTCTGATACCACTGCTCTGCAACTTTCTTCCATCCTTCTTCAGTGGAGGGGCACTGGAGGAGCTCCTCCAGGTATTCTTCGATGATGGCCTGCACCACTTCTCTGACCACAATGCTGATGGTGTTGTGTGGCACCCTCCAGCCGTACTGCATGCTCCTGTACGTGGTCCCTGAGGCCAGGTGGCGCAGAGTCAGTGCCACCTTGAGCCCAGAGTCCAGGCTGGGCCAGAAGTTGGTGTTTGCCTTGGTCAACCTGGGTCTCAGCTGCTCCACAATTTCATCAAACATGGCTGGAGGCATCCTCATGAAGTTCTGGAATGCACGAGGGTCTTCATTCCTCAGCTCCACCATAAGCTTGTTGTACAGTCCATACTCGGCTCTTCTGGTGATCCATCTTTGGACCCAGACACTTCTTGGACGCCTCCTTTTCTTCCCGTAGAACAGGTGAAAGAGCTTGTAGATGGCTTCGCACTGTTGTAGAACGATGGTGGCTACCAAAAGGAGTGTGTGATGATCCATGGTAGAGATGACTGGATTCTGTGGAAGAGCAAGAGCAAGGCTGCAGAGGTCTGCACCGCAGGGCTGCTGGACTGAAAGTGAAATCCAGGTGAGTTCCTCCCCCTTTTTATAGGAAATATAGGTTTCCCGCTCGATGTCCTTTTGCATCCTCTAGACATCCTGCAGACTTCCTAAATATCCGAGATACGTCCCCTCTACGAACGTTTTTTCCGTTTTAATGCTTTGTATGCGAGCTGCATCGCTTTCATCCTTTCTCCGTCCGTGCTACTAACGCTGCGCGTCCGTTCTGCGTCCGTTTCGCTTCCTCCCTATGTCTGTTTTCCACTGGAGCGGATGCGAGTTGCGCGGATGCGCAGCGGATGCCTAGCGGATATAGCGGACGCATAATGGATGACGACGGATGTAGAACAGATGTTCCCCATATGCGTTGAGGATGCAGAACGGACGCGTTGGATACATTTTCCGCTCAAAACTTTTTTAACAGCTCAAAACTTTTTGAGCGGATGGAACCTCAGTCGACGGATGCTGTACGGATAGAGAGGAAGAAAAACGGATGCAGTGAGTACAGAACGGAAGCATCGCGTTAACCAACGGATGGCAAGTGTTTCTCTCCATTTTACATCCTCTTTGGTGCAGTGTGACATGGGCTTAAAGCGACCCCAGGCAATGCTCATTGCATCAACCACACTGTTGATTTTTTTGAACCAGGGCACCCATGAGCAATGCTTGCCTTTTTTATCAAGTTCAGATGGAAGAATAATCATCCACATCCATAAAGATCTTAGCAATATGGAAAATATATTTTTGAGCCTGCCAGCGCGTAAATGGAAGGGGGGAAATGGTAATACAAATTCCAGTGGGAATTTCAATGGTAGAACATTAAATTTTCTCTGAATATTGTTATGAGTGAAAATTGGAAAGGTTTATCATTCCAGTTTTGATTGCTGAAAAGGGTAATTTATTTCCTAAAAGTTGCTCAAAATGTAATAAGCAGATTGAATTCTTTATATTTGCTGGCAATGTTGTGAAGCTTCACTGTTTTGGAAAATGAGTCAACCTAGAATGAAAAAAAAATTAAATTTGAATTTTCCTTTTCAATCTGTGGTATTCTTATTCAATTTTATTAAATCCTATATTCCTGCAAAGAACATTGAATTAGCTTTGTACCTAAGTTAACTGCTGCAAGGATATTTTATGCCTCTTTTGGAAATATGATTTGACTCTGTCTTTGGTTAAGCAAATTGTGGGGAAATGCTTTGATGCCCAGAATAAGTTCATACCTTCAAAGTAACGTGATACAGACTCAGATTCATTCCAGTTTGTGCCTCATTCAAATTTTGGGGTTTTTTTTAAGGTACCAAGTCTATATTTCACTTTCATGGGATATTTAAGACAGAACAGAGTTTGAGTTTTGATTCAATTTATTATACAGTTTTATTTGGTGATTCATACTGTGTTGGCAATGGATATATCAATATCAATATCCTTACAGGTTTTATTTTTAGCTTCTTAAGAGATATTTTCAATTATTCATAATTAATAATGTATTAGGCATGTTTAGATCCCTGGTTTGCTTACTTGTGCTTTACAGTATTTTTAAAATATATATATATATATATTTTAAAGCTGTGTTGTTAATTTATCTTAATGTTTAATAAACATAAAAAAGTAATATATTTTCCACTTTGTTTTGAGTCATAATTGTAATCATTCTCACTTTGCCTAATAAGCTGCACTTTTATAAAGCGTTTGGGGGTAGAAGATCAAAAACAACAAGATTGCATCATATAGACTTAACTAACTTCTATTCTTTTAATTCATTTGGATATTTTTTAAAAGGATGAATTTAGTTTGAGGCTTTCCTCACATTAAACATGTGCCAATTAATTAGTACAGCAGCCAATTTTAAGGGCCCCAGTAGAGCAGCGAGGGCACAAACATTGGCTAGGACTGCCCTAAAGTAAAGCAGGATGTTTTAGGTATCCAAGTAGAAGAGTCTTCAGGCTGAATTAACTATCACACTTTGTGGTATCATTTATTAGTTCCTGAGTGATATTTCTTGATCAATATTATTTGATCTTCAGCTTCTTTTATTTCATCTGTTCTAGCTGATTTTAGCACCCAGCCCTCATTCCATTTTGATGGTGCATTGTTTTTGGCTTCCAAATCTGCTCCTGTGAATGCTTTATTTCATATTATAAATCAACATTGATCTGCTAGCCTCTCTTCTGTGTCTAAAAATTTTTCTTTCCAGAACTGGTTCTTCTTTTCAAACATTCTCTTTTCCTTAGACCTGATTTGTTTTCAGTCTTCATATATCTGTGAAACACATTTTCTTCCAGCAGTCCTCAGCTGCCAGCCCTGGTCGCTCAGCCAGCCCATTTGTCACCAGATGTCCAGGAACTCCAACACCCAGCCTAGTCCTTGTTGACAACTGATCTGTGGGTTTCTGTAAAATACTTTTTCAACAGATTGTTTTATGGTGGAGGCATCTTCACCTGACTCATGTGATGAGACCTGTCCAGTATGGTTGAACCTCTGGTGTACCTCCCATCCTCAGATCACAAAAGCCCCACAACTGCATAAAGTATTATTGTTGTTGTTGTTTGTGACACAATCAGCCAGATGTTCAGACAAGATCTATCTATTGAGTCTTTCCCAAGGACCTGGAAGAGGCAGGATCCTATCCTATGTGCATGTTTGATGGTGTTACAGTTGTTGTAGGATGTCAGCTGTTCCAAACAAAGCTATTTTTTGCAAATGACTGGTGGTGAATTTGTCAATGATAATGGTGTTCAGATGGAGTTCCAGAAGTTCTGGAATTGCATCCAAGGCACTTATTACCTCTGTGCCAGGATTCTGGCAGTTTCCCCAATTAAATCATGAGTCTCGAGCCAAACTTCCAAAATTAAACAGGATTTATTGGGAGTTAACATATTGGTATGACCTGGATGTAGCCGACTCTGAGACATGTAATGCACTGTCACCTTTAACCTTGGTTTTCCCCCACCCCTCTGGGTGTATCATATTCTCCAACGGAAACACATCCATAGCCAAGAGTCATCAATCAGGTTCTCCAATTAGATTTTTGCACGGCAGAAACTTCAGTCACCAGAAACTTCAGTCACCAGAAACTTCAGTCACCTAGTTACAATCTCTGAAAAACTATGAATGGAATGCACTTTCGATTCCCAGCTTCTGCACTGCTCTTTCAAAAACCCCTTTCCCCCCCTCCCTTCCTGTTGGCAACTATAAAACGGCCATAGAAATGTTTTATGAGTTGACACTCTGCTTTCTTTTGCCACAATTGTTCTATTTTTATTTGCAGGTCTTTGTATTTTGTTATCTTTGCCAGTTCTTTATCTACTATTGTTCTGTCTCCAGGTATTGCCACATCTACTATCCAGATTTTTTTTGCGTTGTAATCAACAATTGTAAAATCTATTGGTGTTGTGTGGCCAGTGCCTGTCTGTTTGACTTTGAAAGTGCCAGAGCATTTGAGCATCTTCATTTTTTAAATTATTTTCTCTATTTTATGGTCTCACCAGTTCTTACTTACAGATAAATGGTTTTTCTTGCATATCTTCCATTGCACCATTGTTGCTGCTTTCTCATGCCACTGTTTTTAGTTGGTCTGTGCAATCTTCTAGTAGCAGCTAACTAGGTGATCCACTATTTCTTCGCCTTCTTTGCACCTTGCTGTCTGTTACTGTCTTCTTAATTCTGGCTTTCTATGCATTTGCTCTTAAGATTTGGTCTTGTGTAGCCAGATTTAGCTTCCCTACCTCTTTCTTCAACTTTCCAACTCTTAAGCATTGTCAGGTCCTGTTATTATCTGTTTTCCCTGCAATTTTTTTTAAATGAACTGTCCATGCAATGCTTTACTGTATTTTTCCACGCCTCCTTTCTGTTCTTCATTTGAACATTCATGTAGGCCAGTTTAGTCTCTCCAGTACTTAGTAGGCCTTCCTGGTAGATTAGCTTCTTCATATTCTTCACTACCCTTCAGATATTCTTCCAGTGCTGCTTCCTCTTCCTCTTCTTCCTACCCCTCCCTCTACCCCTTCTCCTCCTCCATGTCCACCAACTTTCCCTAGTGAATACAGTCTGTCAACAATGCTGCATAGATGAGAGGCATGATTCATTGTCATTATTTTTCTGGTCTTCCTATCCATGGCTTTTAGTTCTGCTTGAGTCCAACCTACCATTCCAGCTGTACATCTAATGACTGGAATTGCCCAAGTATTGATTGCCTTGATGATATTGCCTCCACTGAGTTTGGGTTTCACCTTCTTGATGAAGATGAATTAATCAAAAATACATACCTCTTGTCAGAAAACCTTTCACTCTAACCGAGGGGACCCTGCAAAAGAAGAAAAATGTGTGAATACAGCAAGGAACAAGGGGGAGCTGAATGCTGAATGCTTACGCCACCGATTTGAGGACCCCCTCGCCGATAGAAAAGCCCGTGACCGCATGAGAATCATAAAACAAGGCCATCACCCAGTAGTGGAATACACTGAGGAATTTTGTGACCTGCCCAGCCGGGTGGACTGGCCAGAGGATATCCTAGTCTGTTGGTTCAAAGACGGACTAAGTGACGGCCTATAAGCTGCTTGCCTGAACCATGGGGCCCCAAACCTCCTGCACGAATGGTACATGATGGCAGAGGAGGCGGAGATAGACATGACTCGAAACCGGTACCGCACTGGCAAGTTTTGGAAAAGATCCCCACCCCAGGGGAAACAGGAAGTTTTCAAACCCCAATCCACCAATTCCAAGAACGTCTGGTTGCTTTAAGTGTGGAAAGGAGGGACACTGCTCAGCAGAATGACGTTTAGAGACCCCTGCAAGAAAGCTAGACTACCTATCAGGGGGGAAACCTGGAACATCCAGCCCTCGAGCAAAGGAGACTGGCCTGAGGGACCAAGTAGATGTGGGATTCTGATCCCCCACCAACCCAGAGGAAGAACCCCCAACACTCCGAGGAGACCTGAGCCAGTCCGAAAGCGATCTGGAAGACAACCCGCTGGTAAGCAATCCAATTGAACCAATCACCCTACCCCTGAGACTGTTTTTCCCCAACTGAGGGAAGGGGGAGGAAGTTGCAGCATTGCTGGATTCGGGATGCACCCGATACCTAATAAACCCCTCCCTTGAAGATAAATTGGGAATCCAACTGAAAGAAATGGAAAATCCCATCACTTTTTTCTGATTAGATGGAACTATAGCTGCGGGGTGGTGGTGGAGCCAGCTAGGTTTACCCAGAACCATTAAAAATAAGACTCAGGAACCATAGGCAGATGCTCACATTTATTGTAGCCCCAGGAATGGAAGAGCCGCTGGTCCCAAGTCTCACATGGCTGCGGAAATGGAATCCAAAAATAAATTGGAGGAAAGGAACCGTACAATTCCAGAGAGACGTAGTATTTGCAAAAAGCTGAGAGGAAAGGATAAAGAAAGGGACAGAGAACAGAGAATCAGCCATGATCGGACAGTCAGCTGAACCCATTAACATCCCCAATGAGTACCAGGATCTGGCCCAAGCATTTAGTGAGGAAGCTTGTGATGAACTCCTACCCCATCGAGCCACAGACTACGCTATTGAAATCCTACCAGGGGCTAAACTCCCAAAACCACAAATGTACTGCATGTCTCCCAGAGAACTGAAAGAACTCAGAGCATTTACTGATAAAAATTTAAAAAGGGGCTTTTTCGAACCCACCTGACCAAAATTAGCTGCCCCAGTATTATTCCATGAAAAGAAAGATGGCTCCATGTGTCTGTGTGTGAATTACCGAAAATTGAATGCGATTAGCATAGAGAATACCCACTCCCCCTCATGATGGACATGTTAGCCCACCTCTTGAAAGGAATTTTTTTTTTCAAAGTTAGACCTAAGAGAGGCATATTACCTCATCAGAATAAAGGAAGGGGATGAGTGGAAGACAGCGTTTAACACACCATTGGGATGTTACCAATTTAAAGTGCTCCCCTTTGGACTGCAAGGAGCGCCTGCCACGTTTATGCAATTGATCAACGAAACCCCTCATGAATTTTTATATCAAGGAGTTTTAGTGTATCTTGATGATATTTTAATCTACACGGAAATGATGGAAGAACACATCAAGCTACTCCATGCAGTCCTCACAAAACTCTTAAATGCTAAACTATATACAAAACTATCTAAATGTGAATTCCACCAAGAAAAAATTGACTACTTGGGGTATAGAATATCCCACGAGGGAATAGAGATGGACCCATAGAAAGTAAAAGCTGTAATGGACTGGGACCCACCGCACACCCGCAAACAACTGCAAAGCTTCCTGGGGTTTGCGAACTTTTATCGCCAATTCATTCCAGCTTTTGCAAACATCTCCCTCACTATCATAAACTTGCTAAAAACAAAAGGGAGGGAGAAGCCCAAAGCAAGGCAACCCCTTATCTGGACAATGGAATGCCAAGCGGCATTCGAGAAACTCAAACATCTATTCTCAGCAGAACCGGTCCTTAAGCACCCAGATCCTGAACAACCTTTTGTCATCCAAGCAGATGCTCATGATGTTGCAGTTGGAGCAGTCCTCCTCCAAAAGAATGGAAGTGGACAATTACAACCATGCGCTTACACATCCAAGAAACTGATGGAAAGCGAGCAAATGAGCCATATGGGAGAAAGACGCATATGCTGTGTGGTGGGCAATGCTCACATGGAGGCATTTCCTGGAAGGAAACCAAATCCCCTTTGAAGTATGGACTGATCACAAAAATCTGGAAGCCCCAAGAAATCCACGGAAACTCTTTGAAAAACAAGCAAGGTGGGCTCAATACTTTAAACGGTTTAATTTCACTCTCAAATATTTTCCTGGGAGAAAGAACTTCTTAGCAGATGCACTGTCCAGAACACTCCAATACAACAGCAAAAAGATTGGAGTTATAAAACCAATGATACAACTGACCCAACTAGCAGCCAAAGTAATCTCCCGGGCACAAGAGGAAAAAAAAGTCATCCCTGACTGAAGACACAACGATGTCAATATTTAAGGAGGCACTACTTAAGAACAACTGCTCCAGGCTAACAAAAACACTTGTTTACTCAAAGATGGACTGGCTTGGGTAGAAAACAAACTTTATGTCCCTGCAAGCCAGAGAATGGACCTCATGAAATGCTGCCACAACTCCAAAATAGCGGGACACTTTGGGCTTGCAAAAACCCTGCACCCCATCAAAAGACAATTTTGGTGGCCATTCCTCAAAAAAGACATTGAAAACTATGTTGCAAGCTGCCCTACCTTTGCTGCTGCAAAGAAAAGACAAGGAAAATATCCTGGACTTTTACAAACAATAGACCCTTCTGCACCCTGGAAAGAGATCACTATGGACTTTATAGTGGAGCTTCCTGAAAGTGCTGGAAATACTGTCATTTGGTTGTAACTGATCTTTTTTCCAAACAGGTTCACTTTATTCCATGCCAAAAGATCCCAACTGCCAAGGCATTGGCAAAGATGTTCTTAATACACATTTATCACCTTCATGGAACTCCCCAATGGATTATCTCAGATAGGGGTGTTCAGTTCACATCCAAATTTTGGCGGGTGTTTTTAAACCTATTAGGCTCCACCCAGGGGTTGTCATCATCAAGAGCCACCCAGAAACGGATGGCTCAATGGAGAGAGTTAACAGAGTATTAGAACAATGTTTAAGATGCTTTATTAATTACCAACAGGACAATTGGACTGACCTTCTTCCTTTTGCAGAGGTAGCATACAATAACTCAGTCCATAGTAGCACGGGATCCACCCCATTCCAGGTAGCCATGAGCCAAGAATTCAACCCCATGCTGCAACTACCCACCAAAGAACCTGAAATCCCCTCCCTTAGGGAGTGGATGGATAACTTACAAGCCATGTGGCCAGTGGTAAGATTATCTTTGCATGAAGCTGGAGCAGTTTTCAAAGCTCAAGCCAACAAAGAACATTGCAACCCTAAAACTTTCAAGATTGGGGACCGTGTATATTTGTCCACAGAATTCTTAAAATCATTACAACCCTCTAAGAAATTAGGACCAAAATTCATTGGCCCATTCCCCATCTCCAGAATTATTAACCCCGTGATGGTAGAGCTTCGACTTCTAAAATCACAGGCAGATTCATCCAGTAATTCACTGTAGCTTGCTCAAACTGGAGATCACTTCAAACCTCAGAACCCCCCCTTCCCACACCTCCAACTCCCATCATGGTACATGGGGAACAACATTTTGAAATTAAAGATATCCTTGATTCACGCACTCAGCATGGATCCACACAATATTTAGTAGCTTGGAAATACTTTCCTTCCTCGGAAAATGAGTGGGTAGCCAAACGACACATAAAAGCACCCACATTACTACGAAAGTTCCACCTAAAATACCCTGATAAACCATCCTGAACGGCAAATGTAATGCATGATTTTTGTTTTCTCCAGGTAGACCTATCTGCTTTTTAAGGAGGGCAGGATGTCAGATCTGTGTATCTATCATTTCTTCAGTGGAAGAAGAAAAGGCAGGGGGGAGACTGATAAAGAAATCCTTTCTTAATGTAACCTGAATATATTTAATCTTATATCAAATTTGTATAACCCACACCTGATACAATGGAGGGAGGAAACCCAGATGTCCGGAACCTATCACCTCTGAGAGGCACAGCCAGGAGATGAGAAGACCATAAAAATTCCACAGTGAGATGTGTCCTGGGAACCTCTGGAAAAGTTCATTCTGAAAAGGGGGCGGGGGGAAATTAGGTATGTCCTGGGAAACTGTGAGAAAGATCATTCCCACAAAAGGGGTGGGGGGAATTAACATACTGGCTTTTGTTTCACTAAATATACATTGAGAGAAAGGGAGGGGTTTTAAACTTCCTTATCTATCTCTGCATGCCTGAGAGACATTAGACACTGCTTTGAACTCCTTCATGAATTGTCCCATCTCAATAAAGGGTTCCTTTTGATACATTTGGTTTTCAGAAGTTAATTCTTGTTAATTGAATGGGAAAAAGTTCTGTAGCCTGACACCTCTCTTGATGTATTCATTCTTAATCTTTTTCTTTAGTGTGCTTAATGCTGTCAGGTATTTGCAGCGATTGTTTTCATCCAGGCTCCTGACATTATTTCCCTAGGGCATCTTGATTGCTACAGTTTTCACTATTTTTTCCCCGTTTGATGGTGAGCATAGCACATTTGTCCATTTTAAACCCTTGGCTGTATATATGGACACTGTTGAGCAGAAGTTCTATTTCGGATGGTGCTATTCCATACAGCTTCAAATTGTCCATGTAAAGGAGGTGGGATAACCTGGCAGATGTTTTTGATGTTTCATAGTGATGTATCATGGTTCATTGCAAGCAGCCAAATGTTCAAATTGGACCTGGCATTTATGTCCTCTTATCAAGTTCTTCCCTGGAGAGGCAGATGTGGATGTTTGATGGTGCTACAGGTATTGTCGCAGGATGGAAGTTGCTCCCAGCAAAGCTGCCTTTTGCAACTCATGGTGAATTTGTCACTGCTGATGGTGCTCATATAGTGCTCCAACTGTTCTAGGATTGCACCCAAGGTGCCTATTCACATTCCAATACTGTAGGATCTGCCTTTCTGTTATTGGAAGAATATCCTTCTGGGTTCAGTTCCAAGTGGGGAAAAAGAACTGGAAATCTGGTGACTGCTTGGAACCATTGGTTTAATGGTGGACAGGATCACATACCTTGGAACTCCTGAGTGAAAAAGAGGCAGAGATGCTGAGAGTCCCTGGGTTTTATGCCCTCTGTTGCTATTTGAATCTGAGCTCGTACTCTGATTGGTTGTCAGGCTCCCATGGGCCCATGCAGGGGCAACTCTGTAAGCTGTCCTGAGTCCCAGGCTTGGCTGAGCCTTGCTGAGTGATGATGTAATGAAAGGGCATTTGGCAATTCCTATTATAGCTCTACCTGGAGTAGATCTTTGTAATGTAAAATGGACATGCCTAGGCTAGAGTAATGGCGCTTTAGCAAAGGTTTCTGCCTCCAAGTTTCTATTTTTCTTTTTAGGAGAAATATTTTGCCTTTTTTGTATATCATAAAATATTTCATTTCCCTAGGAGCGGGTGGGTTTTAACTTCCAACACTGTATTTCAAGCCATTGTTCTGAGTCCTGCAAACCTTGGAGTCCCCTTCTGATAAATCAAGGGTCACTTTAGAGACCGGATTGGTATAAACATATTTGGGCTGTAATTGAAAAGTTCTTCAGAATGACTCACTCTGAATAATTTACTTAATGGGCAGGTCTAATTATTCTCTCTCTCTCTCTTTCACAGCAACAAAAAAAAATCTGTCCTAACTTTCTTTTCGGAAAAATGCAAAGCAGCTGATCGTGAAAGATAATTCTGAGGTGAGGAAATTGGCTGCTGAGCCTTGGTAGCAATACAGGCATGAACAAGATAGCAATCTAAATACCAATCTGTGGAAGTTCTGGCTAGAAGATGCACTGCTATGGCTGCAGCCGGGAGTCCAGGGAAGCAGGACCCATGTGGCTTTGCTGCCACTTAGCGGCTTGCTATGCAACTGCAGCACTCTGGAAAAGGAGTTGCACAATCTGCATGATTCATCGCGCCTTGATGATGCAAACCTAAGGAGATCTCACCTTGTTCAGCATCCTACAGACATGTTCGTAAGGCATGGTCAAAATGAAGGCCTGTTTTTATGTACACTGCATGTGTGACACTCAAAAAAGGTGGAGCATCAATTGCACTGTTGTGGGCACTATCTTGACATTTTTCACCATAACCTGCAGACATCTCGGGCATCTTGTTCCCTCCCTACCAGACGCCTCAATGGGAAATTGAGGAATACAAAATAACAGAGTTGGAAGGGACCTTGGAAGACTTGTATTCTAGTGCTGCTCAAGCAGGACACCTAGAGTCTAGACCATAGGTCTCCAATCTTGGCCTCTTTAAGACTTATGGACTGCAACTCCCAGAATTCCTCAGCCACCTTTGCTCTAACTCCTCTGGCTTTGTTGGCTGAGGAATTCTGGGAGTTGAAGTCCACAAGTCTTAAACCTTGCCTAGGTTGGAGACCCCTGGCCTAGACGATTCCAGGCTGTCCAATCTCTCATTGAAAACCTCCAGTGATGGAGCACCCACAACTTCTGAAGGCAAGTCATTCCACCGATTGATTGTTCTCATCGTCAGGAAATTTCTCCTCAGTTCTATGGTTGGTTCTCTCCTTGATTAGTTTTCATCTTTTATGGCTTGTTCTGCCATCAGGTGCTTTGGAAAATAGGTTCATTCCCTCTTCTTTGTGTCAGCAGGAGGAGGAGGAGGAGGAGGAAGGGAAGGCAGACTGGGATCATTGGTTTCCAGGAAGTACCAAGAATTTATAAATGATCTCGGGCCTGCCCACCCTAGAAATTTTAGAATGCAAATACAGCCTCTAATTGCTTTGGAGTCCAGTCTGGCAAAATTTTGTATCAATTTTTATTTTTTTTATTCAGCCAACAATCTGTCCTCAATTTTTTCAATAATTCTCTCTGGAACTTGGTGCACTCAAGGCCAGGAGTTCTAGGATTCAGCCTGAATGAAGATGAGGTACCATCTAAAGAGTCCAACTGTATGCAGAAATCCAAAGTAGGGTAAATTTTTCTTTTCTTAATTTTTCTATTAGTTTTCAATAAACAAACATACACAAACAAAACACAAAACATAAAAATATAAAACTTCTTTTTGGAAAGCGGCTTAGTCCCGGGTTACATCTTTTTGTACAGACATAGATTCAAAATTCATGCTCACTTTTTATCCCATTTCATATCTTATTTACCATTCTACATTTTCTATATAGCTTCTCCCCTCTTTTCACTCTCTTAATTCTATTTTATTTATTTCATCTCAATTTAAATCATTATACATATTTCTTTTGTCTATTCTATTTCAATTTTCTATTTGTCTTTTCTCATTAACACAAAATTTCTCCTGTAATCACTGATTGAAATATGACGCCTTTAAATCTTTCCCTTAAATTTAACACTTGAAATAATACATACTTTTCATTCTGATTCTGCTTAGTACATTCTAAAGCCACTTACTATATTATAAAATAAAAAATAATAATGTTTATAATATAATTAAATAATCCATAGCAAATTAAGCTCTATTATTAAATCCAGTTTTCTAACATTATTTCAAATATAAATACAACAATACAATCTTATGTACTTTGCAGAATCTCTTTTTTAATCATATTTTTACTCACTATCTCTGAATAAATCTTGTTTCTTTACATCTTGTTTTAAACCTTTGTAACTTCTCTTCCCTTTTTCCCTTCCTTTCTTCTCCAATCCTGTCTTTTTACCCCCTTGTCTCTTAATCTCCACCTTCTTAATCTCCACCTTCTTCTGTATTTCTCTTTTCTGTTGCTTTCTGACATTGTATCAATTTTTCACCCTATTTTCCCCTTTTTTGGTTGTTTTTTTAAAGCCCATGTCACACTGTACCAACAGATGGAAAGAGGATGTAAAACGGAGAGAAACACTTGCCATCCGTTGGTTAACGCGATGCTTCCGTTCTGTACTCACTGCGTCCATTTTTCATCCTCTCTATCCGTCCAGCATCCGTTGATTGACGTTTCATCTGCTCAAAAGGTTTTGAGCTGCTCAAAACTTTTGAGCGGAAAATGTATCCAACCTGTCCGTTCTGCATCCGCTAGGCATACGGGGAACATCCGTTCTACATCCGTCATCATCCGTTACGCATCCGCTGTATCTGCTAGGCATCCGCTGCGCATCCGCGCATCCGCGCAACTCGCATCCGCTCCAGCAGAAAGCGGACACAGGGAGGAAGCAAAACGGACGCGGAATGGACACAAAGCATTAGTAGCACGGACGGAGAAAGGATGAAAGCGGATGCAGCTCGCATACAAAGCATTTAAAACAGAAAAAATGTTCGCAGAGGGGACCTATCTCGGATATTAAGGATGTCTAGAGGATGCCTAGAGGATGCAAAAGGACACCGAGTGGAAAACCTATATTGCCTATAAAAAGGGGGAGCAACTCTCCTGGATCTCACTTTCAGAACAGCAGCCCTGCTGTGCAGACCTCTGCAGCCTTCATCTGCCTCTTGCTCTTCCACAGCATCCAGTCATGTCCACCATGGATCGTAAAACAGTCCTTTTGGTAGCCACCATCGTTCTGCAACAGTGCGAAGCCATCTACAGGCTCTTTCAACTCTTCTACGGGAAGAAAAGGAGGCGGCCAAGAAGTGTCTGGGTCCGAAGATGGATCGCGAGAAGAGCAGAGTACGGACTGTATAACAAGCTGATGGTGGAGCTGAGGAATGAAGACCCTCGTGCATTGCAGAACTTCATGAGGATGCCTCCAGCCATGTTTGATGAAGTTGTGGAGTGGCTGACACCCAGGTTGACCAAGCAGAGCACCAACTTCCGGCCCAGCCTGGACCCTGGGCTCAAGGTGGCACTGACTCTGCGCCACCTGGCCTCAGGGACCACCTACAGGAGCATGCAGTATGGCTGGAGGGTGCCACACAACACCATCAGCATTGTGGTCAGAGAAGTGGTGCAGGCCATCATCGAAGAATACCTGGAGGAGCTCCTCCAGTGTCCCATCACTGAAGAAGGATGGAAGAAAGTTGCAGAGCAGTGGTAACAGAGGTGGAACTTCCCCCACACCGTTGGAACCATAGATGGGAAGCACGTGGCCTGCAAAGCTCCAGCCAAGTCAGGGTCCACTTATTTCAACTCCAAGGGCTTCTTCAGCATCGTCCTCTTCGCCATGGTTGATCCTGACTACAAGTTCATGTATATCGATGCTTCAGGCAACGGGTCACCTCAAGGAGGGGCTGGAACGCAACCTTATCATGGCCTTCCCAGATCCAGACCCCCTGCCCAATGACACACAAGATGTGCCCTACTTCATTGTGGGGGATGACGCCTTCTCCCTCAGAACCTACCTCATGAAGCCCTACACCTCCAGACTCCTCACCCGTGAAGAGAGGATCTTCAACTACAGGCTGTCCAGGGCAAGGCGGGTGGTGGAGAACGCCTTTGGCATCCTGGCCAACAGGTTCCAGGTACTTCTCACCACCATGCAGCATTGCCCAGAGACCGTGAGGAGGATCGTGGAAGCTTGCTGCATCCTGCACAATCTCATGCGCACCCGCTACCCAGTGTTGCAGAACAGGCTCGTAGACCTCCAACAAGGCAATGGGGACATGGAGCCTGGGGAATGGAGGCAAGGGCGAAACCTGATAGACACTGAGGATGTGCAAGGCCCCAACAGAGCCTCATGTGAAGGGAAGAAGCAGCACAACCTCCTGAGACACTGGTGCAACTCCCTAGCTGGAGCAGTGGAGTGGCAAGATAGGATGATAGATGCTTAATGGATGCTTCCTTCAGCCTGTCTCATCACACTGATGAGATTGGGCCATGTATGTTGGGTGGGCCTACAATGAACAGGGCATTTAATAAATAGTTGTGTTTATGTTCAAATGTGAGGATCAATGCTTACATTGTTATTGATAATGAAGGGCCAAAGGTGTGGCACCTGGGAGGGTGGACCATACAGTCCCACTATGCTTGCACTGGAGCTTTATCTATCCCACAGCTATTACCCATCCCAAAGGTATCCCTGCCCATCCCACTGCTATCTTAACCCATCCCACAAGCATGCAAAGGCTTAAACCATTTCTAAAAGCTTCCACCAAGACTTTATTGAAAAAAATAAATGAAGCAAGTGTGTGAAGCAAAGATAATCTTTTTTAATAACAAGCTGTAAAAGAAAAATGACCCAAGTCAAGTGTCCAAATAAAGTCAACAGGTAGCCACCTAGTCTCTGGCACTCTTCTTGGTCACTCGGAGGTGTGCCCAGTCTCAGGGGTGAAGGGTCCAGGTGCTGTGGAGGTGGATGCTGCTGGAGTGCTGGTCTGAAGCACCACTGGGGTGCCTGGCCCCGAGAGGACAACAGGGGACGGTGTGTGGAGGAAGCTCTCAGAGAGCTGGCTCAGCCCCGTGATGTTGAGAGCCCCTTCCTCCATGATGTGGGGTACTGAGGCCGGGCTTGGCTGTGGGGTGGAGGAAGGAGCAGTGTAGTGGGGCTGTCTGGTCTACAGCTGGGTGAGGACTGGCGTTGGTGGCATCAGTGGCGTGGGTGGCATCGGTGGTGTGGGTGGCATCGGTGGCATCAGTGGCACCGGTGGCGTCCGATGTACATGTGCCTGGACTGGGAAGGGCTGCTGCCTGTGCTGCTGGACCTCCTGGTAGCTGTAGCCTTGGTAGGTGAGGGCCTGTGGAAAGCCTTGGAATGGGAGTGACATCACCTGGGGTGGAGGAGCAGACCTGGACTGGGTGAGAGCAGGTTCATCTGGGTATGGAGGGTTGTGAAGCAGATCGGTGATCCTGTCCTTCACCACCTGGTACTGGGGTTCCGCCATGTCTATGAGGGTCTGGTTCACATAGGTAGGAAGGGCTTGCGGTTGGAGGATGAGGAGTCGGTGTGTACCAGCTGAGAGAGGAGATCTACGCTGCTCCTGATGGTGTCTTATCTCCAGCAGGACAGTGTGGCTCTGTCCCACCGTTTGCCTCTCTGCCTTTCTGTGGAGGTGGAGCTGGGGGTGGATGCAGGTTGAGCTGTGGTGGAAGTGCCGTCTCCTTTCTCCCACTGCACCAGGGAGTACTCCACGCGCTCCGCCACGGGTAGTACAGCTGTCGGGGGGCTCTCCGTCGTGGCACGCTCCACAGATACCTCCCTGGAGACAGAAGCTGACTCTCTGCCGGAAGAGGACTGGCTCTCAGCAGGCTGCCTGAGAGAGAGGGTTGTGAGAGGGGCTGCTCCTCATGGCAGATCTCACCCTCCAGGAAGCTGCACTTGGCCACCACATAGGTCTCTCTGTCCGTCAGCTTGATCGCGGCCTGGCCAGATTTCTTGAGGTGCAGCTTCCCGTACCAGGTGTGCATGTGCTTCCACCAGCCGAGAAGCACCTCCGAAATGTATCCCAGGCTCTCCGCCTTCTCTCTCCAAGCAGCCTGCTTCCTTTTGGTGTCCCTACAGAGCCTGTGTCCCTTCCGCCATAGATACTCGTTCTCTCTCAGCCATTCCAGCACCTCATCCTCATGTTCCTCTTCAATATTGTATTGCCTCCTCTCCCGTTCTCGCATCTGCTTCTTCCTCCCTTTGGCAGGACCACATGGGCCCTCATCAGAGGGGCTTCCAGGTTGTAGGGGCTGCTCCTCCACACCACCACCAGCAGCAGCTGCAGCACCAGCAGGACCAGGAGCACCAGCAGGACCAGGAACACCAGCAGGACCAGCAGGACCAGGAGCAGCGCCAGCAGAGTAAGCACCAGCAGAAGCACCACCGCCAGAAGCAGCTTCAGCAGAGTAAGCACCAGCAGCGCCAGCAGCACCAGGAGCACGAGCAGGACCAGTAGGACCAGGAGCACCAGCAGGACCAGGAGCACCAGCAGGACCAACAGGACAAGGAGTAGCGCCAGCAGAGTAAGCACCAGCAGAAGCACCACCGCCAGAAGCAGCAGCATCAGCTCCTCCAGAAGCAGCATCAGCAGAAGCCCCAGCCCCAGAAGAGCGAGCCCGGGCTGCAGAAGCCCCAGCAGAAGCAGAGTGAGGGCCAGGGGGTGGGAGGGTGGTCCTGTCCCTCTTGCCAGGGCTGGCAGCAGATGGCTGAGGATTTCTCTTCTTCCCCATGGTTGTGGGATTGCTGGCTGGCAGGCAGGCTGGCAGGCAGGCTGGAGAGCTGTGTTTGGAAGCAGGTCTTTCCTCTGAATATTGACCTGCTTGGGAGCTGCTTCCCTTTATATCCGCGGGGCTGACGCAATGCATCCTCCCCGCATGTGCAGTGAACGCTAGGCTTCCGCTAGGCATCCGCTAGGCTTCTGTTCTGCATCCGCTTCATCTGCTGTGCATCCGCTGTGCATCTGCTCGGCGTTCGCTCTGCATCCGCTCTTTCCGTTCCGCATCCGCTTTGCTGCGCTCCCCCAGAAGCCTTGCGGATGTGCCATCCGCTCTCATCCACTTCCATCCGCTAGGCTTCTGTGGAGCATCCGCTTTCCATCCGCCCTGCGTCCTCCCCCCGTCCGTTCCTTTCCCTGTTGTCCGCTCTGGTTATGCAAATTTTTGCCCCTTTTGAGAGCGGATAACAATGGATGGAACATTTTTCTCGTCCGCTGTGTCCTTTTTACTAACATTTTGCATCCGTCGGCCAGTGTGACAGGGCCTTAAGTCTTAAATTCTCCATTCTCTTTCCCCTCTTTCCCTTTTCTTCCCCAACTAAAATTGTTTGTTCATTAAAGATGGCTTCTTCTTCATCGCAATCTTCTTGTTCTTGTAGTTTCTGGTAGGTATAAATCGCCATTTCTAAAAAATGGAAAACAGATCCAGAAGAGCACTTCCCTTCTTGATCCTCTTCTTTTAGCTTTTTAAATTCAATTTTCAGTTCATCAACAAGTAGTGCCATTGTGAAAAGTTTTTTTAGACAACCCAAATGTTTTTAGTCTTTCAAATGATAATTTCCAAAAGTCCCAAAGTCACCAAGCAATCCAAATGCACACAGTCTGATTCATTTAGCACTTTCTTCTTTTTATACTTCCTCTTCTTGGGGTTATAGTTCAGTTATAAAGTTCCAATTAAAATATATCTTTTAGAAGTTTTGTTACAGTTTCGCTCTGATCTTATAAATTCCAAGCAGCCTCCTCCAAGAAAATCTTAATATTAATTCTTTTCCTCTCCCTTCCCACTTATAGCAAAAAAAAAAAAGTTTTTTTTTTCAATGCTCAGAAATTTTTATTGTCCCCTTGGCTTCAATTTCCAATTTAATTACCTGCTGATGCCAAAACAGGTTTTTCCGATTTCTCCATTCATTTGCTATCACCGTAAGGAAGGAGAGTGAGAAAAAACAAACTTTCCCTTTTTACTTTCATTCGCCGCTTCTTCCGTCTTCATCAGGAACGATCTATCTTTAATAATATTTAAAGTCCAGGGCATTTAGGTATTACTTGTCATCCCGGTTAGCCAAAAACTTTCACTTTCTCAGCTTCCTCCTATAAAGTGATGGGTGATGAGGTAGGAGAGGTCGCTCATGCTACACTGAGGAAGAGTGGAGGGTCTTTTGAAGTCCTAAAGGTGTTTATGATGCAGCAAATTAAAAGCCTTTATTACCTCTAGTTCCTGCTTGACAGTTGTTCCACAGAAAAAGACAAGCGAAGCTGTGAAGACAGACGCAAAGACACAATGTGGAATAGAAGAAGCATGGACGTAGGAAAGCTCAGCACAATTAAAATTAAGTCTATTTACTTCATTCTGACATCTCAGACATCAGAAATCAAAATGGGCTGGAAAACTCTCCTTATGAAGACAATGCTGTATATTACTCAGGACACAAAACAAATATGGAACAGGGTTGCTTTCATCATGCAAGTCAATGATTACTTCAGCTTCAATATACAAGAGCACACAACAGATACAAACTCAATGTAAACTGCTCCAAACTTGACTGCAAAAAGTACGACTTCAGCAACAGAGTGGTCAATTCCTGGAATGCACTACCTGACTCTGTTGTTACATACTCTAACCCTCACTCCTTCAACCTCAAAGTATCCACTATTGACCTCACCCCATTCCTAAGAGGTCTGTAAGGGATGTGCATAAGTGCACCATCGTGCCTCCCATCCCTGTCCTATTGTCCCCATTTATTCGTATCTATTTCCTGTATTTTACTTAAGTTCATACTTACACCTATTATCTTGTAAGCGATTGACAAATCAAATAAATGAAAAAATAATCAAAAGTAGTACAACACAAGCAATAGTTGAGCACATTGTAGTCAAAAACTGCTAAACATTATGTTGGTTTTCTGGACAACCTTTTAATTTTATGGTTATTCAAATTGATGTCCAATGATCCAGCCAATGATGTAGAAGAAGAGAAATCTGAGAGTTCAATCTGAAATGAACAGAATACGCAAGCAAGACTGGAACACTCGTTGAAGAGTAAACATGGTTGGACAATGAAATGAGTGCTAAGAAAAGTAAGGTTAGGCAAGAAAAAACCAATGCAAGGTACAGAACTTGGAGAACCTGGCTCAATAGCAACAAACTATGAGAGAGATCTAACAACTCTTAGTGGACAAGCACTTAAATATGAGCCAGCAGTGCGAGGCAGCCATCAAAAGTGCCAGAGAAATCCTCGGCTGGATCAAGAGATGGAGCAACAGAAGGATGGAATCGAGATTAGGTTACGTGTGCGAGTGCCGCTTTTTCAGGCCTTGGAAAGGCCACCCTTGGAATGCTCCATCCAGTTTTGGTTGCCACAGTTTAGGGAAGATGTGGAGAGTCTGGAAAGAGTGCAGAGAAGAGCGACAAAGAGGATTAGGGGGCTGGAGGCTAAGACCTATAAAGGAAGGTTGCACAAACTGGGTATGGTTCTCCAGCTCCCCCCTCCCGCCCCAGAACTTGAAAGCCAACGCGAGGGCAGGGGTCTCCAACCTTGGGCACTTAAAGCCTAGAGGACTTCAACTCCCAGAATTCCCCAGCCAGCTTTGCTTTGCTTTGCTGGCTGGGGAATTCTGGGAGTTGAAGTCCACAAGCCTTAAAGCTGCCCAGGTTGGAGACCCCTGCGCGGCGAGAGGGTCGGGCTGTCCTTCCGGAGGCCGCCAGAGGGCGCCGCACGGTCGCCGCTGAGGAGCTGCGCTTTTCTGCTGCCGCTGGACGCGGGCGCCGCGTTGCCGTTGGTTGCACGGGGCCGCGGGGGAGGGGGAGGCTTTTGCGGCCCGAGAAGAGCCCCCCGTTTCCCGGCTGCGCCTGGAGGGGGCGGGGGGGGTTTCCGAGGAAGCCCCGCCCCGGCGCCGCCCCCGCCCCCACCCCGAGGAGAGCAGGCGCATCCCTCGAAGCGAGGGCAGTTCCCATGGAGACCGCGCTTTCCCTCCCCGCGGGGACCCCCGCTCTTCGCTCGGTGGGGTGGAGACAAGACGTGACAAAGCGCAAATGCAAGACAGTTTAATGCACCGGATTCCAAAGGCGAAAGCAGGGCTGGGACGCCCACCTGGGCCACTGGAAGCCCCGAGGCCTTCAACGCCCAGAAATCCTCAGGCTGGGGGATTCTGGGAGTTGAAGTCCGCCAGGCCTCAAGTGGCCAAGGTGGGAGACCCCTGCATGAGAGGAGAAGCCCCGCCCCACAGAGCAGTCTTTGCTGTGCAGGGCCCCCCCCTTTGTTCCACCCGTGCACCTGTGGGGGCTGCCTGCCTGCCAGGAGCTCATCCTCCAGCCCCCCCCCACCCCCCACCCCCCAGCAGATGGGTGGACTTCAGTGCCCAGGGCTGGCTGGGGAACTCTGGGGTGTAAGTCCGCCCATCTTCCAGTGCCCAAGGCTGAGAAACCCTGAAGGCTGGAGCACACTGGTGGAGTGGTTTGTTTATCTGCCCAGCCTGTACAAGATAACAAGTGTAGGTGTGAACATAAACAGGAACAAAGGGAGTAAATACAGATTAAATGGGGACACAGGGGCAGTAGGCACGCTGGTGCGCTTATGCACACGTCCCCTTTCAGGACCTCTTAGGAATGGGGTGAGGTCCACGGTAGACAGTTTGGGGTTGAAGCTTTGAGGGGTTGAGGGTGTAATAATGGAGTCAGGTAGGCAGGGCGTTCCAGGCATTTACCTCTCTTGTATTTTCTGCCATCGAGTTTGGAGTAGTTTACCTTGAGTTTGCATCAGTTGTTTGCCTGTCTGTTATTGTGGTTGAAGCTGAAGAAGTCATTGATGGGCAAGAAGTTGTAGCAGACAATTTTCTGTACTATGCTGAGAATGGACCGCAGGCAGCATAATTCCAGATTGTCCAGGCCCAAAATTTTGAGCCTGGAGGCATTAGGGAATTCTATGGTGAGTGGAGGAGTGGAGAACTTTTCTTGAGAAGTACCCACTCAATCATGTTAATGTCCGATATACAGTGCGGGTTCCAGGTGGACGAGCTGTATTCGAGAATTGGTCTGGCAAAGGTTTTTTATGCCCTAGTTAACAATTCAATGTTGCCGGAGAAGAAGCTTCGCAAAATAAGGTGAACCACTCTTAATTCCTTTTTGGCAATGCTGTTACGGTGAGTCCTGGGGCTTGGATCATTTGAGATAAGTACTCCTAGGTCCTTGACAGAGTGAGGGTCAGCTACGAGTTCGTTTCCGCCTAACTTGATTGATGGGAGCAAATGCTAAAAGTGCCTTGAATTTGCTGCACCGGGCCTATTTTCTTAGCAACGTTTGGTCTGCTGTTGCCTACATGCTGGATGCTTTTCAGTTTCCCATTCTGGTGGTGCCCATCCAAGTATTGAGCCACACCAGTTCCAAGATGTGCTCTTGGGCACACATTAAAATGATAAAACAATAAATAAGAATAAGAATAATTACAATTTAAGGCTGGGGAGGAGAGAAGCACAAAGTACACGGGGAAAGGTGGAGTCTTCTCTTACTCCAATAGCCACCTCCATAAAGGTGCACCCCACTGAGACCGCGGGACATGGCCAGGTTCCTATGGAAGGTCAGTAGGGTGGGTGAGGCACCTATTGATACGAGTCCTTCCCACTGATTTCACATTTCCTGTGACAGAATATCATTCCAATGTTCTGTGTGGAGCATTTCAGCTATTTGGATCCCTGTCCAGATAGTCCTGGGGACTCTACCTCTACCATGTGCCTGGTTGGCTTTAATTAATTTTGGATGATGGGTGCTGGGCAGCCAGATCTGGAAGGTGCAGATGCAGAAAGCAAGGTGATTTCAGTTCAGCTTATGACTATAACTGAGGCCAGAATTAACAGTTGTAATTCATTGTGGTTGTGAGTTGAGGCATTTCATTATCAAACCCAATTTTGTGAAATTTCTTTGTGATGATTGTTAGCTGCATCCATTTGCCCCAACAGGTGGTTTTTGCTGAAAACTGGAAGTTAATATCAGAAATTGTTGCACATCACATATTGCAAATGATTGTGGGACACTGCAAAAGTGAGCTGGCCCAAAATGGAAGCACATGACTATGGGGACGGACGGACTAATGCACCTCCAAAAGTAGGTCATAAGTAAATCAGAGGAAGCCTGTTGTAACTTCAAGTGGTTGTTCAACCAGTCTAGGACTTAGCTGTACACAGATGTCCTTTTGGCAGGCCACCTGAAGGCCAGGAGAAGAGCCTCTGCTCAATTCAGAGAGGAGCAATTTCCAGGGACTGCCCACCCGTCTCTCTTACTTACCTCTTTATTTGATTTGTGGAACATCACTGCATTAGGGTCTTGCTGCCAAAAGTTCACCGTCAGTTGCTAGAATTCAGTGGTGCAGCTGTGCATTTTTCTCAGGCAATTTGCCACAAACTCTCCCTGATTGTTTCTGCCTGTCCCCCCCAAAATCGGCTGAGGCAGCATCAGGAAAGCAGCATCCCCAGGGGCCCTCGGAAGTGGCCCTTCCATCTCATGGGGCAGCTTCCCCGAAGATACGGAGAGCAACCCTGCTGGTTTTTGGAAGGGCTGTGAAGGCCCATGTGCCCCGGGCATCAGGCCAGGATGTGGTGGAGCTCTGGCTTGGCCATCGTTTGACATGTTGGTAATGTGATTTTTAGTGGCCCCAATCTTCAGAACTTGGTTTTGGTCACATTTTATTTCTGTTTACTGCCAAGAGCTCCTTGAGGAGATGGGTGGCTATAGTCACTTGTTTACAAAATAAATATGTTAATTTCTTCCTTAAAAGTAACAATTCAAAAAATATATCCACAAGGTCATTTTATAGGTAGTCTTTCACTTAGGACTTGTTGCTTAGCAACCATTTGAAGTTACGATGGATCTCCCCAGGGCTACTTCCAGATGCAAACTTCCAACAGCTGCCCCCCCCCAACCCATGATCACGTGATTACATTTTATGAGATTTATTACTGCTTTCCGGCAAGGAGCTTTAATGGGCAACGGATTCCCTTAACCAACTTCCTCTTTTGTTTTCCTGTTTGATGCTTATCTGGGTGTCAAACTCCCATCAGTCATCACATTATCATGTGACATATCACGACTTTCCCCCTCTTTGCTAAACCAGGGTTGGGCGTGGCCAATGTGTGATGCATCCAGCCTGCAGGCTGCAAGTTTGACAGCCTTGCCTCAACATATTAACAGAGTTGGAAGGGACCTTGTAGGCTATCTAGTCCAACCCCCCCATCCAAGCAGGGGACCCCACACCATTTCTGGCAAATGGCAGTCCAATCTCTTCTTGACCTGCCCCAAAGCTCCTTCTGGCAGATAAGGAAGCTGCTGGGGGTGGGGGGGTGGGAAAGCATCGATTGCCAAGATCGAGGGGTGGAGGGGAGGGGAGTTGTATCTGCAACATGGCAGAAGCCACTAAGGGGATACTAGAGGTGCTGAGATGCCCATAATGGACAGCCTCCCTAGGAGCCCAGGGGTGGTGTTGCTTGGCAATGGCTCTGGCCATCAGGTCTGGGGGGGGGGCACCAAACTCCAAAGGTTTGAAGGCTGTTGGGGAAAAAGAAGTGAAACAAGGGGCGATCCGCCTTCCTCAAAGCCCTGGGAGCAATGGGGATATCCGTACCCATTTGAACTCTTCCTTACTCCATGCTGTTTCTGGATTGGCACCAAACACTGAGCGGTCAAGGGGACCCAGAGAGGTTGTTGCAGCTAGTTAGGCTGCAAACAAACATTGGTTAGTCTTTTGCTCAGGTCACCCAGGAGTATTTCTTGCAAGGCGAGATGGTGTTCAGAGGTTGGGGTGTCATCCTGCACTGATGCAATTTGCACTGGGATGTCATCATATGCACGGCCTCACATTCCCCTTGCAGAGGCCCATGATTCATCTGCTGTGCATCACCAGATCACTTAAGGAACGAGTCGTGGTTATAGTGGTATGGTTGGTCGGTCTGGTTAGCCATTAGTTTTTCAAGTCTTAGTATGATCTGCAAATCCAGCCTGGTCAATTAATTTATAGAATAGAATGATCTGGAAGGGACCTTGGGGGGTGTTCTAGTCCAGCCCCCTGCTCTCAAGCAGGAGATCCTATACCATTTCAGACCAGTGACTGTCCAGTATCTTCTGAAAAACTTCCAGTGATGGAGCAGCCACGATTTCTGGAGGGAAGCTGCTCCACTGGTTAATTGTCCTCTCTGTTAGGAAATTCTTCCTTAATTCCAGGTTGCTTCTCTCTTGGATGAGTTTCCATCCATTGCTTCTTCTCCTGCCTTCTGGAGCTTTGGAGAACAGGTTGAAGCCCTCTTCTTTGTGGCAGCCCCTCAAGTATTGGAATAGTGCTATCATGTCTTTACGTGTCTTTACTATTCTTTACTGTTTTGTGCAAATGGGTTCAATGAGTTGTATAAATAAAAGGCATAGAGTTTATGGCAGCCATAAAGTTAGAACTGTGGAAATTAAACTGATAAAATTAAAAGGAAGATCTTCCCCTGGATTGCAGCATTGGATTGCAGCATTGCTCATGCCTTTATCCTATTTATATCCCCCTTTCTGTACTGGAGCCAAAGGAGGAATGCGCTCTCTCCTACTTCTCTCCCCAACAACCTTGCTGCAATGTGGGTTGACTGAGAGGAAGTGGCTGGCTGGGCCAGAATCCCGTCGAGCAGGGCTGTCAAACTCAAGGCCCGGGGGCTGGATCTGGCCTGTAGGGCTGCCCTGGAAACAGTGGAGGACTGGCCCGTGGTGCCTCTGCCAGCGAAAACGGAGCTCGTGAGGGCTGTGTGTGGTTTTCGCTGGCAGAGAGTTGCAGGAGGCCATGGCAGCTGAAAATGGGGCTCGGGGGCCCGTTTCCACTGTTAGATCACTTGGGCCACCACAGACACCCCCAACATGAGTGATGTCAAGCTGGCCACGCTCACCTTGGCCACACCCACTCCCCTCCTGATGCAGCCCTCGGTGAAATGGAGTTTGACACCCTTGCCGTAGAGATACTCTGGGCCTGGGGAGGACTCGAACCGGGTTTCTGTGCTGCCAACTTGGCACCTTAACCCACAGACCTTATGCCAGGGAAATGCTCTGAATTGGAACCTGGGAGGACAGGGTGGCAGAGAGCCTTCCCTGGTGGCTTTTGGCCTCTCTCCAAGGGAGGCCCCCTCCCATTTATGCCACTCAGGTTCACCTGCAGGGAAGGCGAAATGCAGGGGAGTAAATGGACACCACCTCCCTCCCCTCCCCACTCCTTTGACATGACCCCCTTTTGCTCTATGAGCTGAGACCCAGTCAGCCCTCCAACCTGCCCCGGAGAGACCCGAAGCCCGAAGCCCGGAGAGGCTGCGAAGGCCAGCCTTCCCCCTCCTGCCCAGGGGCTTCCTCGGATGCCCTCTGGAAAGGCCCCCTTGGCCTGGCAGTTGGTGCAGGCAGCAGGCCTTGACTTGTGGCCGCAACTGAGCCCACAATTGCAGTTGTAAGTCGTGATGCTCATTAAGCAGGCCATCATGTCACTTTTGCAGCAGTCACTAAGTGAATGCTGCGGTCATTAAGAAAACCCATTGTTTGCTATGGAGCACTTAATCAGAAGTTTTTGGTAAAAATGGGGGGGGGGGGAATCACAGCCACATGTGAATTTGGGATGCTGAAACCAGGGCAGCTGCAGAGGGTTCGAAGGGCAGTCACAGGGCTGGGTGGGATAAAGAACCAGCCGTCGTAACTTTGAATCCAGGTGGTGTTTGCGGGGGGGGTCTGTCATAACTTTGAATGGTTGTTAAACATCTGGTTGTAAGTTGAGGGAATTGAGCAGTTAAATTGTTTTGGGCATTAGGCAACTTTGCTCTGCCAACCTGCCAAGCTCCCCCAAATTGACCAGTCAATCAGGACCTCAGGATCCCTGACCTGGTCGCCCTCACCCGCTACTCTATATAAATCTTTGCTTTCCCATTATTTGGGGTGCTTCTTTCTGCAAAAAGAGTGCCCCCCCCCTTTCCCCTTGTCACAAAAGGAGGCCCTTCCCCTCAATGTTGCACTCTGTATTTTAGCAAAATTCCAGGAGAAAAAGTCACGGGGTCAAAACCTTCCCTGCGTGGCATCTGTGGGCTGCAGGTGAAAACCTGAGCCTTTCTCTCCTGCCAGAGAGGCCTGTTTGGGTACCTTTCGGGAAAGCTGAATCAAGGTTTACATTTGGGAGAGGTTCTGAGCTCCTCCTTCTCCCTGCCCCAACACCCACCCTCCCCAAAGTGTCCGCTTCCTATCTGAGATCACAAAGGGGTTTGTCTTCCAGGAAACCTCGTTAGGGGTTTAATGGGGCTTTTGAGCGCAGATCTGCTTTATCGGAGCATTTGCAATTAATCCCTCCGTTTTCAAATCCCCCGGTTCCTCCCCTCCCTCCTGCCCTGCCTGGATCAGCCTGCCACAGCCTGCCCTTCCAGCTGCTCCCTGATTCAATTTCCCCTCGTTCCCCCATCCCCCCCCCATGGTGTCATAAAACCCCTTTGCCTTCCTGACTGCTGGAATTAGGTGCAGCACATCTAATGGAACCCAGCAGGAGGGGGTTGATATGCCACAGGAGGAGCCTGCAGAGGAAGGAGGTCTTTGTGTGCGTGTGTGGGTGTGAGGGGAGAGAGAGAGAGAGAGAGAGAGAGAGAGAGAGAAGTAGAAGAGAAATATAGCAGACATTTCCACCACCACTCTCCATCCCTTGCCTGAATTTTCCTTTTCTTTTGCCCCCACCTCCCCATCCCCAAGTCTGGGCTCTAGGGAAGCCGTGGTCCTGTGGCTTTATAGCAAACCCTTCCACTCCCATGACACGTTCACCTCTTTGGGCTGAAACGAACATCCTAGGGTTGCTTGTGGGCTCACTAAGCTGAGATCAGAAATCAGCACCTTACAAACACATTATTTCTCTTTGGGGACCTCATGTGTTGTTCTTGTAAAATGTGTTATATTTTCCCGAAGATAAAATGCAAAATACAGAATAAAAACAACAACAACACAAGAATTCCAAAGCAGGCATGCAGAAAAAAAGAAAGGAAAAAAGTGTATATCACAAATATAAAATTAGCAGTAAACGTATAAACTCCAATCTGGTTGAATGCTGATACCTACTCCTCAAACAAATGTAATAGGTTCTGTAGAAAGTAAGCACCCACTCACCTCCTAGAGAATGAAATATTCTGGGGAATATTAAAAAACAACAACGCAGGATAGAACATTTTCCCTAAAGGAGAAATGAAAAAAAAAATGTTAAGGGAGGCAGAAATCAGCACCAGTTTCCCTGCCCCAAGCAGAAACAGAGGAGGCCAGCTTTTAGAAATGCAGATTTGGTAATCCAGAAAGACTGATTCAGACAGAAACTTCAGATAAGCAACAATCCAAAGATTGACAAGATTAGCTCAGTTTTTCTAGGATTTGCAATTCCCCTTTTGCCTATAGAGCCAACCATGACCCCTACATGATGCCATAGGAATCCAGAAGGTATAAAACCCACCCAAAATCTGTTTATTGTAAGAAACCTGTTTATTGGTAGTCTCCAAAATAGAAAACTTAAAATCCTCTATTAATAGTCCATTACTATATTTAACTCACAGAAACTCCACAAATAGCTTCCAATCTCTATAAACTTCTCCAAAGCATTGTCTCAAATCAATGCAGCTAATTTTGCCATCTCTGCCAGCTGAGTCAATTTCAAAGTCCATTCTTCCACTGTCAGGATTATTTTTTCTTTACAATATTTGGCATATATAATCCTTGCAGCTGTCACCATGTAGTCTGTATATTTGGAAATAAGGTTCCAAATAGTTTTTCTGTCGGTTTATCCATAATATCTAGAAGAAAGACTTCAGGTTTCATTAAATAATTGCACTTAAGTATTTTCTGCACAGCTATTATTATATTTATTCAGTATGATTTAGCAGTGTTTTCAAGACCATCATACGTAATACAATTTACCTGGAGTTTGATTACACTTCCAGCATTTATTAGAAGTTCCATTCTACGTTCTTGCCAATCCATCTAGAGTCAAATACCATTGAAACATCATCTTATAAAAGTTTTCTTTCAAGCTGTAACTCAAAGTAAACTTTAAACTTAGTCCACATATTCCTCCATTGGTCTAACATTATACCATAACCAAGTTTTTCACCCATTTTGCCATACAATCCTTAATATATTCATCTTGCAAGTGCATCCTAAGTACTATTTAATAAACTTTAGGAATTAAATGATCATCTCGAGAGTATAAATTCAATTCCAATCCAGATGTGTTGGCTGTCAACTCATAAAATATTTCTGTGGCCTTTTAGAGTTGCCAGCAGAAAGGGAGGGGGAAGTAGTGGGCAATTTGCAGTCCATAAATATTTTTAAAGATAGTTTCTAAGTGACTGAGGTTTCTGCCATTAAAAATTCTAACTGGAGAGCATGATTGATGACTCTTGGCTATGGATGTGTCCCACTGGAGAATATGAATTACGATATACCCAGGGGGTGGGGGGAAACAAGGGTCAAGGGTGACAATGGATGATGTGTCTCAGAGTTGGCTATACCCAGGCAGTGCTGGACATGTTAACTCCTAATAAATCTTCTTTAAGTTTGAAAATCCAGCTAGAGACTCATGATTTCAAAAGGGGTAGCTACCAGAGCCCTGACATCAGCTACAAAAACAAAACTTTTTTTAAAATCAAGTTTAAACCTTTCAAATATTCTACAGCAGGGCAGGAGTATCAAACTCAATTTCATTGAGGGCCGCATCAGGGTTGTGTTTGACCTTGGGAGGGTGGGGGGACGTGGCCAGGGTGGGTGTGGCCAACTGGACCTCACTCATCTTGGGGCACCTGTGACAGCCTGAGCGTTCTGCCAGGGAAAACAGGTTCCTGAGCTCCGTTTTCGGCTGTGCCGGCTTCCTGCAACCCTCTGCCAGTGAAGGCAGAGCTCAGGACAGCCGCCCATGACCCTCCCAGGCTGCATTTTTGCTGGCAGAGGCACCAGCAGCCGGTCCTTCTTTGGGTCCAGGGCAGCCCTGCATGCCAATCTAAGCACCCCATGGGCCTTGAGTTTGACACTCCTGTCCTATGGTAATTAAAATGAATCACAATTAAATCCATCACTTATTTGTTCTTCCTTTGTTTTTATCTTGGGTTCCTCTTCCTCCAGTATCAATAGATCAGGATATGCCATCCATGAGGACTCAGTTATACCATCTTCTTTTCCATCGTAGTGCTTCAGGGGATGATAGCCACAATGGTACCTTAGTAGCCACTGTACTTTTATACTTCAGCTATATACGCCGAATCGACTGCCTAATAAAGTGGTTCTTAATACCTGAGTTAATCTCTGCCTTGTCATACCATAAATGGGGGGAGGGGCACCCAAATCAAAGCCTTCAAGGTCTAACAGCCTTTGTTTCTTCAGAGTTACCCAATCTTTCAACCATACCAAACAGTAGCATCATGGTACAATCTAAGGTCAGACAAGCCGAGGCATCCCCCTTTTTTTTGGCATCTTGTAAAAGTTTATATTTAACTCTTGGTTTTGTTTTGTTTTGCCAGATAAATTTGGAAATATCATTCTGCCATTGTTCAAAAGGGAAGTCTTTGATCTAAATCAGTATAGTCTGAAAGAGAAATGGCATTCTGAGTAAGATTGATTCGAACAACAGAAATTCTTTCCATAAGGGACAAATGTAGGTTTTCCCATCGGTGTAAATCAGATTTTATCTCACTCCACATTTTAAGATAGTTATTTTTGTTCACATCGATTTTTTTATGGAAAGAATCATACCCGAGGGGTGTGCAGTTCCAGAACTTCACTGGAGGCTGGCGATTTGCATACCTGTTGCTGAGGTGGAAGGAAGGTAGGTACTTCTGTTTTTGTTACGAGTTGATTGGAGGCACCCGTTTTTGAAGTGGCCAGCCAGCTTCTGGAGGTCTTGAGAGAGGAAGGCCTCTGCATCACTGAAGTTGGTTCTCTGGACCATGAGATTGATGTCATTGGGATAAATAAATTTCTGAGAAAATGGTTGTAGGTGAGGACCAGTTATAAGACTTTTTTCAATACTCTTGTAACTTTGAATAGTTGCTAAATGAATGGCTGTCGAATTAAATCAATTTCTACAAATGCACAAATCCATCTGATTGATTACTCAATTAAAATTTGAGCTGGACTGGCTGTGGATGAAGGCAAGGAGGGTTTGCAGAGGTTTCCATGGAGGCCTGGCCTCTTTTAGAATTGGCAATCCTGCCAGATCCAATTGATGTGGGTATGAGGAGGGGTGGAGAAGGCCCGGCCCTTCAAGGAGGGTTGAATGCCATCCTTGTCAGCCAGCAGGGCCCAGGGAGAAAGGAATAGGAGCCGCAGCCGCAAACTGGCTGTTCCTGCTTTCTGGGAACTCTCCGGGAAGAGTCGCTCATCTGTTGCTGCTTGATCCTGTGGTTCTCTGTTGGGGATTGCAGAAGCTGTGGCCTTGCTCTGCCCTCCAGAGAGTGGGAAAGGGATCTCGGCTGCACCTGCCCTGGTATCTAGCAAAAGGTGGTGCTTGAGCCCCATTGCCACTGTTGGGAGAGAGCTTCTCCAGCATGAGTGCTACCTGAAACCAGCACATGTAGAAAACCTGCATGTGCCCTGCAAAATCCTAGAGAAGATCAGGATGCTGAGTTTGAGGAATTCTGCAGCTGCCATGGCAACCTCAGGGCATACCTGCAGATTTTGGGGGAGGGAGGGAGGGAGGGAGGGAGAGATGCTGCATGAGAATGCTCCCATGAGAATCTTTATCCTCCTTTGACAGTCTTTGAGCACAAAAAATCCAAAGAAAGTTACTCCCTCCAGAGTTGGAGAAAAAGGGTTGCCAGAATGACAGAAGCCTGGGAGCTGGGGGGGGGGGGGAGGGGGGGAGTTATTGCTATGTCTTCTCCCATCCTTTGCCTTGACAGAAGGTTGCTGAATTGACATCCATCTTCATTTCCAATAATTAGATCTCGCTTGGGCCAAAATGACGCGTGGTCTCCCAAATGCCATCTGAGCCAGGAGATCATCTTGAGCCATCTCCTCATCTTGCAGCTACAGAGGCGAGTTGAGAAGTGGAAACTTGCAGGAAACCTTGGCTAGTCTCCAGCCAGGGAGGGGTAGGAGAAGGCTGCCTTTTAAGGGGCTGATAGATGTCATTCTTTTTGAGGTTTACCCCAACTCAGTTGATTGGATGACCCCATGTTGCAGAAGAATGATTAATTCCTGCTGCTTTTAATGGACCAAACTAGATACGGTCTCATGTAGACCCGTGTTTCACAACTTCTACAACTTTAAGATGTGTGGACTTCCACTCCCAGAATTCCCCAGTCCCCATCCAATGACCGGCTTATGGCAGGAGGGGGAGAGGAAGCTGAAAGAGGACATGAAGTCAGCAGCATTGCCCACCGTATATCAGTCAGATTCTATAACTAGATCAGGGGTCTCCAAACTTGGCCACTTTAAGACTTGTAGACTTCAACTCTCAGAATAACTGGCTGGAGAATTCTGCGAGTTGAAGTCCACAAGTCTTAAAGTGGCCAGGTTTGGAGACCTCTGATCTAGAACAGAGGACAAAGAGTTGGAAGGGGCCTAGATCTTTAGTCTGCTGCTCTGAACTTCCTAAATCAGGGTGGCCCAGATTTTACCATGTGGATCCCCAATCTGTTTGGTTCCTTGCACACACCTGGCATCTTGGCAGAATTTTATGGGCACTCTCCTGTCCTTTTTCAGGACACTGAGCAGGTAGGCATTCTTCCAAAGGATCCCTAACCTTTTTGGATACTTTGGGGGCTCAGTGGTGATTTTCAGGGCTTGGGCTCAACCTCAGGGATATTCCTTTGTTTTGCACAAGCCTTCCAAGAACTTTACAAGTGCATTTTAATAAAGCTGGGGAAGTACTCTGGCCTTGCTGGCAGTCCCAGCCGCCACTGCCAAGATCTGCCCGATTGTTCCACATGAGGTCTGCCTCAGGTGAGAACCTCTGGCCCTGCTGGTGATCCCTTTTCTAGACCAGATTTTAAATTGGTTTCATCCTCAGAGCAGCATGGAGTAGGCTGGGCTAGGAGATGAGCAGGGGGTAACGGGGAGGAGTGTTATTTAATAAAAGAGACCAGAAAGAAAGAAACAAAACAAAAGACAATTACTACAACAAAGTCCATGCCATATAGAATAATTTTTCATGTACACATAATCCTCAGTTTATGACCACCACTGGAACCAGAATTTACATTGCTGAGCAAGGTGGTTTTGAACTTGGCTGGAAAGTTTGCAAATGACAATCTGATGTCATAATGCGATGCTATAACACTTGTACATATGTGTTGGTTGCCAAAGGACCAAATTTTGATCATGTGACCATGGGGAATGCTTCAAAGGTTGCAAGTGCGAGGACCAGTCATGTCACTATTTACATAAGTGCTGTTGTAACTTTGAACAGAGGCTAAATGAATGGTTGTAAGTGAAGACTCCCTGTGTAACTTTTTATGGAATGTTTCATTAAAGGATTACCATCTTTCTTGTTGTAGTGTCTCTGCCCCAGCTCCAGTTGTCTTTTCCATCTCAAGTTTTCCCATTTGGGGGCTGCCTATAAACCAAAATGGCCAGCAGTTGCTCCCTGCTTTGCTGCAAGAGTTCCCTCTCTCCCGTGTAGACTTTTCTGCTTTGAATTATTACAATGATGGTTTCAGTTTGGCACTTGGATTTGAATTTCCTCTCTTGCCCCTCCCTGGCACAATGGGCTCTCTTGCTTATCTGGCTTTGTCAAGGGGCTGGAGGCACTTACTCACTCAAATCTGCTCCCTTGGTCTCTGTAGGGCAGTAGACTCTCCAGAATTCCCAGAATTGTGGGAGTTGAAGTCCACACATCAATCAAGTAGCAAAGGATTAAAATAGCTCTGAAAATGGGAAAGGAGTCACCTGGGGAGCCAGCTCTTCCTTCTTGCCTCACAAGAACCAAGTGAGGGCCTGCAGGTCCAGGGGAAACCAAGAGCATCAACTGGATCCTGTTTCCATGCATCCAAGGAGGAGCTGTGATATCACTGGGCAAATGACCTGATTTATATTGTTCTATATGTAAATTGGTTGACTCCAAATATGCAAACCTGATTAGTCTAATAAACTAAGCATTGGATTGGTTCACTAGGAACCAATCAATGAGCTGCTGGAAAGCGGCAAATTTAAACAAATGCCATTGGCTACGAGCCGGCAGGCCAGCCTGTATAAAAGGCTGGCCTCGGTTTCAGCCGAGCGTTCCTGTTACTGACTAGTTTGAATAAAGCCTTTTGTTGTTGGAACCTGGTCTACCTCGTGTGTTTTCCGAACAAAACACTGGCGACGAGGATGGGATCGTCCTGAACGCGAAACCTGCACGCGGTGATAAGAAGCCAGACGACAGCAGAGATGCCTGGAAACAACGCACCGCCCGCACCCTTCTGCATAGGATTGGGAGTCCTATGCAGAACGCTTCCAAAGGTATTTGGAGAGCAATGAAATGGAAGGCATTTCAGAGCAACGCAAGCGAGCTGTGTTCCTAACTCACTGCGGGCCAACGGTGTTCAAGATGGCAAAGGCCCTTGCGAAGCCCCGAGATGTTAAACAACTAACATGGCCAGAATTGCAAAAACTTCTCAAAGCACACTACGCTCCGGTGGTGTCTAATTTAATAAAGCGACATGAATTTTACCGCAGAGACCAGAGAGAGGGAGAGACCGTCGCCGATTTCGTTGCTGCCCTTAGGCAAATAGGGGGTGAGTGTGATTTCCTGAACATTGACGAAGCGATGAGGGACCGCGTGGTGTTGGGGCTAAGAGACTCTACTGCACAGAGTAAATTACTCAACAAGCCCAACATCACCGTAACCGAAGCCATCGCAGAAGCCACAGCCGCCGAAGCCGTGAAAAAATCGGCTGTCACAATGAAGAAGATGAACACACACAGCGAAGAAACAACCCCAGCCAAAGACAGAAAACAGCCTACCACCACCACCCATTACGAAGAGTCTGGAGAGGCAATCGAGTCGAACGAAGAAGACGACGAGGTCCACCGTTTATTCGCGAACAAAAAAGAGCACGAAAGAAGGAATTGGCGGGAGTGCGCTGGCTGCGGAGGAAACCATGCCCGAGCCGAATGCGGATTTCTCGACGCTATCTGCAGGTATTGCAAGAAACGGGGGCATATCGAGAAAGTCTGTAGAAACAAGAAAAGCTATAGCCCAACGAGACGCCGAAACTCCCCAATACAAGCTGAGCCTAAACGAGCTGAAAGAAAGTGGCAACAATACAAGCGAGCTAATACACACCAAACTGTCACTGTAGAGAGCGCTCAGACGGAAAGCGGGAAGAAGGTTAAAGTCACAGTAAAAATCGAAGGGAAGCCCTGCAAGATGGAGGTGGACTCGGGATCCTTCCTTTCTATGGTATCGTGGGACACAATAAAACAGCTAGTCCCAGATATCCAACCCAAAAAATTACAGAAGCAGCACCTAACCCTCAAAGACTACCAAGGTAACCAAATCCCTGTAGTCGGCATGGGACAGTTCCGAGTCGCCTATAGACAACACGTCAAAATACTACTGCTGATCATAGTCGACCAAGACAGACCAAGCCTCCTGGGCATTGAATGGTTCGCGCCATTGGGCATCGGGATGACCGGGGTCGATCGAGTAAATACAACTGGCTGGGAAGAAGACCTCATCCGCGAGTTCCAGGACGTTTTTGATGGCTCACTTGGCAAGTATCGGGGAAATCCCATTTCTTTCAGTCTAGACCCCCAAATAGCCCCATGAAGAATAAAAGCCAGGCGAGTTCCCTTTGCACTAAAGGCAAAGATAGAGGAACAGCTAGACAAACTAATGGCCCAGGGGGTGTTAGAACCTGTGGACCATGCCAAGTGGGAAACGCCTATTGTCACACCCATAAAACCTGACGGGTCCATTAGAATCTGTGGTGACTATAAGGCTACCCTGAACCACGCATTACAACCAAGCGCATACCCGGTGCCAGTAGTCCAGCATTTGCTTCATTCCCTGGGAAAAGGCAAAGTTTTTGCGAAACTCGACTTGGCACAAGCCTATCAACAACTCCCAGTGGACCCAGAAACAGCAGAAGCACAGACTATAGTCACCCATAAGGGCGCATTCAAATGTCACCGACTCCAATTTGGAGTAAGCGTGGCCCCTGGCATTTTCCAGAGTCTGATGGAACGCCTCCTAAATGGCATACAAGGAGTCGTTCCCTATTTTGACAACGTCCTAATCTCGGCCAGAGATGAAACTCAATTAAGGAAAAGACTCAAAGAAGTATTAACTAAGTTTAGGGAATCTGGCCTCAAGGTAAAAAGAGAAAAGTGCTGTTTAATTAAGAATAGCGTCGAATTCCTGGGCTACTCAATAGACGGAGAGGGTATCCACCCTACAGACAAAAAAGTTAAAGCAATCAAAGACGCACCTGAACCAAGAAATAAAACCGAACTACAAGCATTTTTAGGACTAATTAATTTCTATAATGTGTTCCTGCCAAACAAGGCCACTATAGCAGAATCGTTACACCGTCTGCTAGACAAGAAGGCAACTTGGACTTGGGGTTACAAAGAAAAAAAAGCCTTCCAAAATATTAAAAGCTTGCTAACATCAACAAACATTCTCATCCAATTTAGCAACACACTGCCATTAAGAGTGACCTGCGATGCCTCACCATACGGAGTAGGTGCCATCCTGAGCCACCAACTACCTGATGGCAGAGGAGCACCCATCGCATATTACTCTAGGACTCTATCTAGCAATTGTCGCTGGAGTGAAACGCTTCCACGAGTACTTATATAGGCGGACTTTTCAAATCATAACAGACCACAAACCGCTGATGGGGATTTTGGCGGGAAACAAGCCAACACCTAATATACTGTCCCCAAGAATGACTAGATGGTCAGAGTTCCTAGCAGCTTATTCCTACACTCTGACACATCGGCCAGGGAAACAAATTTCCCATGCGGATGCTCTGAGCAGAGCACCCTTACCAGCAACCGACGAAGACCCGGCACCAGCGATGACAACGCTACAAATCGAGACTTGCCCCGATCTACCCATATCAGCTTATGATGTCGCCAGAGCCACCGCGAAAGACTCATTGACTGCCCGCGTTCTTAGCTGGGTAGGTAAAGGCTGGCCGGAGAATCAAAAAACTGAAAACTTTAAACCTTTCCGGTCCAGACAGACTGAACTTTCGATCCAAAAGGGGTGTTTGTTGTGGAGTGATCGGGTGGTAATCCCTGCCAAATTACAACCCAGGGTACTTAGGTTGTTACATGAGGGGCACCCGGGAATGGTTAAGATGAAAAGCCTTGCTAGAAGTTATGTTTGGTGGCCGGGTATTGATAAGGACATAGAGTATTGGGTAAGCTCATGCCAAAAATGCCAGGCAATTAGACCATCCCCACCAAAAGCACCCGTTAAGGACTGGGAAACCCCTCGGGGACCTTGGTCAAGAATACACATTGATTTCGCGGGTCCCACCAAGGGGCATACCTTTCTGATTGTCGTTGATGCCTATTCGAATTGGCTTGAAGTAAAAGTTATGCCATCAACGACAACAGAAACTGTAATTAAAAAACTGGACAACCTTTTTGCCACCCATGGCCTACCGGATGTTCTTGTCTCAGATAACGGGCCACAGCTAACCAGTATACAATTTGAGCAATACCTAGCCTCCCTAGGTATAAGACATGCCCTAACTGCGCCTGCTTACCCGGCTGCGAACGGCAGGGCTGAGAGAATGGTCCGGTTTACTAAAGAAGGTTTAGAAAGAATGGACGCTGGAGATGTCCAACAGAAAGTAAACCGTTTGCTCACCCTCCAGCACATAACGCCCAGTATCACAACCAACAAGTCCCCAGCAGAATTACTTATGGGGCAAAAGTTAAGATCACACCTTGATAGGATACACCCAAATTTTACTCCAGAAAACCCCCCTGACTCCTCTACACGGCTTAGACAATTCGAAATAGGCGATTTAGTATACACTAAAAACTTCACCGGGGACCCGGTATGGCTACCAGGACAGATTACCAAATCACAGGCCCCAAATCCTACCGGTTAACAGTAGAGGATGGCAGGGAACGGAAGCGGCACATAGACCAGCTTCGATCCCGAATTATAGAACATACCACAGACTTACAACCATTCACCGACAAAACTGACGAATTGCAAACCAAGGTGGGGGGGGGGAAAGGCGAGAAGTAAATAAAGAACTGTTTAAAACCAAAACCAATGAAACATATGAACAAAAAGAGCAAATAAAAGACTCACTGTTTGGAGAGACTTGCGGGAAGAGCCCATCGGAAGGGGCCAGCCAAGCCAGCTCGACCTGCCCGGAGGAAACGGGAGGGAGCGGAAAAACCGCCGGCCTAAGAAACTCAGGCGGCGGTAAAATGGCTGACTCACCCTTCCAGACGGTTCCAGGGAGAAGGACGGACGACACAGCAGCCCCATCCGAACCGGTCGAAGTCTTCACTAAGAATGAACCGCGCAAGTCGAGTCCGGAAAAGCCCCGCCTACCTGCGAGACTACGTCACCACGTAGGACTGAACTAAGGGGGGAGGGGTGTTCTATATGTAAAGTGGGTGACTCCAAATCTACAAACCTGATTGGTCAATAAAATGAACATTGGATTGGTTCACTAGGAACCAATCCAAAGAGCTTCTGGAAAGCGGCAAATTTAAACAAATGCCATTGGCTACAAGCCGGCAGGCCAGCCTGTGTAAAAGGCTGGCCTCGGTTTCAGCCGAGCGTTCCTGTTACTGACTAGTTTGAATAAAGCCTTTTGTTGTTGGAACCCGGTCTACCTCGTGTGTTTTCCAAACAAAACATATATAATCTACCTCATTCGCCATTCAGGGTTTGAATGACAAGCACTGGTATTCCATTGATTCCGGAAGGCCGCATGTCAGAGTGGCCACAGCTAGTTCCCTAGGAAAGGGCGACTCCATGGGCGTTAGAGAAAAGGTCCTTTGACTGGAGACGCTGAGCGCCTGTGAGCGAGGCAAGGTCATAAGGAAAACCACAGATGGAAATCATATATTGAAAGCAATGCCCAACACTGCCCCCCCCCCCGAGAGTCGTCTCCATGGTAAATTTCTTCCCCAGGGCCGGCATCCTTGAAGGCAGGAAGATGGCTGAGTTTGGCATCCCGGTTCCTATTAGTGTCCATATGCCCCAATTTCCCACAGCACCCTTCCCCTCCCAAATGCCCCCCCCCCCCGTTACGGTAGGTGCTAGTGAACTTCAAAGAAAGTGAAGATAGGCAGCTGACTCTGCTTGCACCTGATTTTAATGCCAGTTTTATGTTATTAGAAAATATTTTGGCGTGCAAGGCTCCATAGTATCATCTTGAGGGAAGAAGCTGAAAAAGTTTATGTCCAGGATGTGAGGGATCTGTAGATATTTTCACAGCCCTCTTTCTGGCTCTTGCAGTCTTCCGGTCCTTGATTGAAGGCAGGTTGGTAGGAATTGTTTTTTCTGCAGTCCTAACTATCCATTGAAGTCTGTGTCTGTCTTGCTGGGTTGCAGAACCAAACCAGGCAGTTATATAGGTGAAACTCGAAAAATTAGACTATTATGCAAAAGTTCATTTATTTCAGTAATGCAACTTAAAAGGTGAATCTAGTGTATGTGATAGACTCAGCCTCAGTCCACTCCTTGGGAAAATCCCCAGCACTTTTGAATGGCCTTTTCCTGACCACCAGCTGCGGTCATCCCTGCTGCTTGTGCACCTTTTTCTTCCCCACTTTTCCCTTCCACATAACTTTCTATCAATGTGCTTTGATACAGCCCTTTGGGAACATCCCACTTCTTTTGCAATTACCTTTTGAGGCTCTCCCTCTCAATTATGACACAATCACAGTTTGAACTATCTTGCTTTGCATGTCATGAGTCTACCTCATACATTAAGTTCACCTTTTAAGTTGCATTCCTGAAATAAATGAATTTTTGCACAATATTTTAATTTTTCAAGTTTCCCCTGTCCATGAGAGCAAATGACTTGGATTCCTTTGTAGAACTGGATGGTCAACTCCTTGGGCAGTCTGAGTTTTTGGAGTTGGCACAAGAATAGTCTTAGTTGTGCTTCTCTAATGACCGTTTTGATGTTAGGTGTCCGTTTTAAGTCCTGATATATGACAGAACCGAGAAACCTGCCTGTGTCTCCTGTTGATACTGTGTGGTCTTGTATTGGAAGGGATCGCAGGAGAGAGGGCTTCTCCTAAAATCGACTCGCATCTCGGCAGTTTTGAAGGCTGAAGGGCCCTTGCGCAGATCCTGGGAGATTGAAGGTGTTGCAAGGGTCGAGCAGGGCCATATGAACAGCAGCACCTCCCGAACTGTTGGTCGGTCGGCGACTTGCAAGGGCTTCGGGTTCGGCGGAGGTGACGCTTCGCCCTTTCGGCTTCGTTTGGGGGCCGCCTTTGACCGCTTCCAGCGTCTTCCTCGGCAGCGGCCCCGGCCTTCCCGGCAAGCCATCCTCGCTTCCTTGGGGGCGGGAGGGGGGGGGGAGGCGTCGGGCGATCCGAGAGCAGCCATCTCGGGCGGGCGGAGCGGCCCTCGGGAGCACCTCGGCGCCCCCTCAGCGGACTCGCGCCGGACCCGCCCGGAGAGCCCTCCGAAGCGACGGGGGGGGGGGGGCTCTGCTGCGCCCAGCGGCGCCTTCCCCGGGCTGGGCAGGCGGGCTCGGGACTCCCTCGGCGGGAGGGGAGATTCCGGGCAGCCCCGCCGGGGGGAGCTGCAGGGACCTCCTCCCCGCCTTTGCCGGAGCCCCTCCTTCTCGCCCGGGCGGGCAGCGCGTGCCGCTCCGGCTCCAGCGGTTGGAAGGAGGCGGCGGCGGCGGCGGCGGCGGAAGATGCGGCAGGGAGAGTGGCCGGCGCTCGCTTAGCAGCCCTCGCGATCGTCGGGATCCCCCAGCCGTCGGCCAGGTAGATCGCGCGGGGAGGCGGCGCGCTCCGCTCTCGGCACGGCGGCGGCGGAGGCGGTGCAGCTGGCGGGTGGGCGCCCTCGGCCGGGGGCGGCCCCGTCGGAGCGCGCCAAAGAGGCCGCGTGCGACCGATTCCGGGGGCCCCCCGCCCCGCTTGCGGGAGGGCGACGTTCGAGGATCGCTGCAGGGATCAGCGCACAGAACTCGGGCCGCCCTTTGCGGAGGGACCGGAGACCCCGGCGGCCCCCCTCCCCCGCCTCCTCCGAAGTGGCTCGCCCGGTCCTCGCTGCCCCTGCACGAGAGGAGCGGGACGGCTCGCTGGTCCTCGGGGACCGCGGGGGAGGGGATCCCTCTGCAGAGATCCCTGGCGGGGGAGAAGGCGGCGGCGGGGGGAGAGAGGGTGGAAAGTTGAACTGGGGTCCGGGAGGAGCATCGCTTCCCGGCTGCATCCAAGAGATGCGTGCTAAACCCCCCCCCCCCCACACACACACACCACTGGCGACTCCAGCTGGAACTGGACTGGCCCCTCCCTGCCCCTGCCCCGGGGGAGCAGGTGAGGGGGAGCCCCGCCAGCGCTGCCTGTGGGCTGCCTGGTGGCAGACGGGGAGAACCCTCTGGAGGGGGGGCACCCAACATCTTCCCCTGCCCAAGGAAAGGGGGAGCAAGATCCGCTTCCCCCCTGCCTGCTGCGCTTGCCTGGCCAGGATCAGCAGCCACAGCTGGAGCTGGACATCGATTCCCCCCCCCCCCAGCATAGATCAGGGATCATGGCAGGGAGAGCCAGGGGGCTGCTGGTGGTACCAGTTCCTGAATGCTCCCCCCCCCCAGCATTTCAGCCCAGTCCTCTGGAGTCTCGATTGCTATTTTTATAACCATTTGCTCTGGCATTTGTGCATGGGGCATTTTGCAGGGGTGAAAAAGATCATGCTCCGTCCTTTGCACTTCATGGACTGCTCAGGCAGTTTTCTGGGTAGCTTCAGGGAAACCTGCCTGCCTTTCCACGTTCTTCTAGGATGCCCTTTCGGATTTCCTAGCCTGGTCTTCAGCCACCTCCCCCCCCCCTCCATTTCCTTCTGAGACCAGCCAGGTCTTGCCCCTCTCACGGTAAGAGGGAGCCAGCCCCAACTGATGAAAATGAGAGCAGGGTCCCGCGCTACAAAGGGCTGGCAATCTCTCCTAATGGCTCCGTTAGTGCTGTATCTGATATTGATTTATCAGCTCAGTGTGTTCACTGCAAGAGGTGGGAATTCAGCTTGGATTAGGAGTCTATGTGCTGCAATTTCTTCTTTATTACATCTGTCTTGTTTTTGCCATGGGATTCCCAGTCAATTCTCCCCTGCAAACAGTCCCAGTGGCAGAGATTGTCCTGGCAGTGACCACACCCACTGAGACACAATGGCCAGGTCCCTCACCCTGAAGGACCCATTGCTGATGACCGCTGGCCTGGATCTCTTCAAAAGACCTAGCTGGGTTCTGCAGCTGCTGGGAATGCAGGCAATCTCTGAGGCTCCTTCGAAAAAAGAGAGGAAGCAAATTGCCAGCATGTTTGTATCTTGTGTACGTCCATTGTGAGACCACACTTGGGAATATGTTATTCTTGCCTCACACTGGAAAAGGTGTGCAGTAAAAGCCCTCTGGAGCCATTTGCATCTGAGAGAAAAAATGGCCCATTTTGGACTTCATGACTTAGGAAAAAGGCAATTGGGGGATGGGAGGGATTCGAAGAGCTTCATCATGAAAGTGACTGGCAGAGTGGGCTTCAAGAAAGGACCAGCCTCTTGAAGCAACTGTTCTCTCAGGTCTTTTCTCCACTCCCAGAGGGACAGTGTTTCTGAAGGAGCAAAGGCTGCCTCCCATTTCCACCAAAAAGGAAAGAATTGCAGTCCAACTTTACTCTAACATATGCCTTTTTTGCATTAAGTGCCCTTACTCAGGTAAGAAAGAGAGACAATTAAAATTCCTTATTTGAAGGATAGTCTTCAGACACTTCTTTAGTTGGAGAGATGCAGAATTTCGGCAGAAAATAGGTCTTTAGGTCCTTCATCCTTGTGCTGAAGGATGCTTTGGATGGCCAGAGTTTCTGTTAATCAAGGAACTGCTTCTGGTTTTCCATAAATTATTACTTTCCATGTCTTGGAAAGAGGAGAAACATTGTCAGGGATTCGAGAATCTTTGGCTTGTTTATGCTTTCAAGAGCCATAAATATCCATGCCCATTTTCCTAGATGAAGGAGAAATTAAGGCACCACCAATATTTTAAGTCTCTCAATGTAGAATCTAGTTATTCTTTCCCCTAGAAATTAAAGTCAATTTTTCAACCCAATCTAACATCAGACAGTTGGAGCAAAGCAGAATACAAATCGTTATTGAAAAATTGAGAGAAAGAGCAGAAACAATTTTTCTTAGAAAAACTGAACAAGTTATGAAAGGAAGTATTCTGCAGATTTGAGGCACATATAACTTCAGTTTTCTCCATGCAGTTAAGGAAAGGAGCTGTCTAGAATTTAATGGCTCCAGTTTTGTTGGTCTACAACTCCAATCAGCCCCTGCCTGCTTGAAAAAAATATTTATGTACACCAGGATGAGTTTCTGATTGGGCATTTCATAAATGTTTCAGATCCAGAAACACTTTTAATGGATTTATTTAAACTGCATGACTAAAATATCAGAGATTTATTTAAAAGAATACAAGAAAGAAAGCAAACAAAAACTTAACAGAAGCTAAAAGAAAATCCCCCCCAGACACAATAATTTGGGAATAAATAAATTACACTTGTAATCCTAAATCGAGATGACATTTTATACATCCATGGTGAATATTTGGTCGAGAGGAACTTTTGTATAGTGGAAATAATCTTTTAGAAATTACTTTGGTGATGTAACTAAACAGCCAAAATGAAGTAACAGACAAAATGAAGTAAGAAGAACATTTTACTGACATGTAAATTTCTACTATTTCTGACACCCTGGTAAAAAAAGGTGCATTTTACTTGTTCTGCATTGTACTAATGGCTGGGGGGGGGGCATTTTGGGTGGTTGGCATGCCATTGCTCATCCTGGGGAAGGAGAGGAGGCTGAGAGGATGGCCCAGGGCTGATCTAAGGATTTCCCATTTGTGGCTTCCATCAACAGACTGCCTACTCTTGGGGCATCTTCCCTCTTTCACCCTGGGAAAACTCTTGGCATCTGGTAGCACCTTTTTCTTGGCCTGACTTTTGGCTTATTCCTATCCCAAGTGGAGGATGTGCACTTGTTGAGGAGAGGAGATACGAGGGGAGCAGAGCTGGCATATTGCCGCAGTTTGCTGCCAGTTGGCATCAATTCTCACTTTTCAGTGCCCAGATTGCTTCCCTCTAGTTCCTCTTCTGTGGGCGAAGGCTGGAAGGGAGCCAAGTAGGCTGCATCCTAAGGAGAGAGCATCGTGTGTCTTGAATACGGAGGAGGATCTAGGTGTAGAATCAGCTGCACAGACCCCCTAGGATGAGAGAGGACTCCCTGCATCCTCTTTGGAGCAACCACGGTTGAAAATTCAACCATGCAAAGGGCCAGAGATACACACCGTGAAGGAATCACTGGTGGTGGCTCTGTGAAGACGTGGACCAGCAGGAGAAACATCCCTGGAACATTGGATCTAACAGTGAAAGGCCTTTGCATCGGTCTGCTTTCCCTGGGCTGCAAAGGAGATGTGGGCCTTTGACCGTTGGGGGCCAAAGTATCTGCATGCCTGAAGGGGACCAGTTTGGATGCGAGGGGCTGTTGAGGCAAGTGGGCCAGCACCTCTTGGACATTCCTGGCACAGCTTGGGAACCGAACTCAGGCTATCTGCCAATCCTGGATGCTCGAGCGAAAAGAGCAAACCTTTTGCTGAAAGAGAATCAGGCGCCAGGCAGAGTGGATGGTTTGGGGAGAGCCGGGATGCCAGGGAATCTGGAACGTCAGGCTGCTCAGAATCACAGCATCCTTCATTGCTCTTTGGATTCACTCCTTGGTCATTTGGACTGCAATTACAGGCAGGCTGCAGAGGGGGAAAGTGAAATATTAATGAAGCCGCAACACTTTCCCGCCCTCCCGCCCTCTCCAGTCTTGCCTTTCTTCCGCTGCAAAAATTCCATTTCTCAAAAGGGAGACAATGACCCACTTAACACAAGAACTCCAAACACAAACTCATCCACCTCAGCTTTCTTCTAGGGTGGGGCCAACCTGGGCTTCCCCCAAGGAGCACTCACCTGTCCTCATGATAGAACCCAAATTTCCTCCTCCAAAATGGGCTTAGAAATGTCTTCAAAGAAAAACCAGAAATTCCAGTCGGCACAGACTTCTACAGGGTCAGTGGCTTTGGGGAGCCTTCTTTCTTCCAGGGCAACTTTTTGGGTGAGCGAGGGCTGCTAACAGCTTTTTAAAGAGAAGGACTTCCTTTACTTGTAGCTCAAAAGCTGTTGTCAAACTCTGCCGCTGAAGTCCCAAGGGTGCTTTTTTCAAGAGGCCGCTGGAATTTCTGGTTTTTCTCTGAAGACATTTTGCTTCTTATCCAAGTCACTTCCTCAGTTCTCAGAAGCGAAATGTCTTCAGAGAAAAACCAGAAAGTCCAGCAGCCTCTTGAAAAAGCACCTTTGGGACCATGACTGGTTGACTGAGATTCTTCATAGACACCTGTCATTGAAGGTTCAGTGTCCCATTCTTTTTCTTCTCTGATGGTTGGGTCCCTTGCAGTTTCTGGACTCCAAGGCCAGAAGTCTGACTTTGGACACATCTCACGGTCTGTTAAACTCCAGCCTCACCTGTCTCAGCCTCTGGTCTCCAATGGTGGCCAATCCTGAATCTCCTTCAGGTTTGAGCTTTCAGAAAAAAAGCCAGCTTGGAGAAGGGAAAGGCCACTTTGCAACCAGCTGCTGTTCCCCCTCATTTTCCAGGAGAGAAGGAGATGCAGCTTTGGAGAAAGCGGTTCCTGCAGGACAAAGCAGACTCACAAATTCTGGAGTGGACCTTCCGCAGCACCTCTGACTGAAAAAGCAGGGAGCAGCTCAAAGGACCCTTGGCTCTTGCCAAGGATGGGGGTTCCCTGGGCCAGGAAAGGGGCCTCCCTGCAACTCCCTCAGAGGCTCTCCAATTGAGGGTTTGGTGCTGGGCGGTTTCCCCAGTTGAGGGCAGGGAGTTTCTGTTCCGAGGATCCATTGTGCTGCTTGTAAACGGAATAGTGGCTGCCATTGAAATGGGTTCCCAGGGATCAGGACAAACATTCTTGTGTCGACCACCCCTGAACCCTGCTGGTCCCATAGTCGTCCCTTATGCCCAGAGTTCCTATGGAGGGATCTTGGGAAGGGTCAAAAATCACGGTGGTGGTTACAACTTTGTTTTAATGTTCACCTACCCCATGTGCTTTCTGGCTGGAGCCCACTGCAAAAGCAGGTCAATCCAGGGCCCATTACGGGAGGGGGCTTTATAAGGTGAAATGGATAAGTCCTATGTAGCATTACTTTGGTCATCTTGCTGTTTCTTCACAGCTCCAAAATGCACAGCCTGCCACCCATTCCGAATGCCAAAGGAAGGGGGGGTCATGCACTTGAGCCCCCTGCCTTTGGCTGACATTTCAGGCAAAAGTTCTGCCTGTCTTCTTCTCCTCGCTGCTATTTTCAGTCCTTGGCCATCAGGGCACCCATCTGCTGCCTGGGCGAGTGGGGAGCCCGCCTGCCACCCTTTCCTAGAGCACGATTTTGCAACTGGGGACAGTCTGGAGGGAGATTCTTCCCCAAGAACAGGCCAGAGGAGCCAGTTTCTTTTCTAAATAGATTGGCTGGAGCCATTTTTGCTTTGCCTCCAGTAAGAAACTTGGCCTGAGGTCCCAACCTCTGAACTTCAAAACAGCTTTCCAGAAAGACCGGAAAGACTTTTGCCATCTCCAATGAATTGGCTGCGTTCCGCCATTCTCCATTTTCATCCCGTCCTTGGCTTGCATCCAGGGTATCTGCAAGGTGTGTTCAAAAAAGCAAGTGGCGGGGACAATACCACGATGCAAACTAAGCTCTGGCCTGTTTTTTTAAGGTGTGTTGCATATTTGTTTTGACCATACGTGAGGATATCCCTGCTGAAGTCCCTCCTCACTCTCCCATGGAGGGGCTCTTGCTGCAACAGAACAATAAGCAAAGTCCCAAGAAAAGGTCCTTTATGTGGGACATGCTTTGTAGCTTTGTTACAAAGGATCTGGGCTGTGAGAGGAGCAACACTCTCCCCCCATTGTAACATTGGAGGAGAATACCAATTGTTTGGGGTGATAAGAGCAACAACAAAAACAGCACCAAATGTTGTAACGGTTATAAAGCAGGTCAATCACTGACCTGATCTTATGTCCGTTTTTGCAGTGAATGCCATCACTGTAATGCCACAGTCATTAAGCAAACCAATGCGTCACTGTGGGCATGGTTTCTTCTTGAAAACCAGAAGTAAGTGCTGCTCTTCAGCAACACTGTTATGAAATGTGGTCACGCAACTGCGGGACGCTGCAAATGGCCCTAAATGCTAAGTGCTAAGTGTTGCTAAGTGCTCAAAGCCAGACGTGTGAAGGTAGAGAGGGCCCTCCCATCAGATCTTTGAGTCCTAAATGCCCTTTTTCAGGTGAGTCATACCTTCAGTTGCTAAGCAACTGGTCATAAGTTGAAGATAAACTGTAAACTAGACAAATAGTTTACAAACTATCAAATGCAGATGATTGTGAGGAAGGGTCAGACAAAAGACAATGCCGGAGGCTGTATCATTCGTTTTTCAAAACTGATAATTGGACGCAGTGCTCCTCCACAGGGTGTGGTCAGAAACATCCAGGTGGTCACTCCCAAGAAAGAGGGAGAGCATTGCCTGCACATCATGGCCACCCTCTTGGCTTTGTTGTGGACCGCCCAGCAGAAGAGGGCCTTGGGAGCCCAGGAGAATTACACAGGTTGAAAAGCTCACATTGGTCAGCATGGAACATAAAATCTGGAACCATCCAGTTGGAAGGGACCTTGGAGATCTTCTCGTCCAGTGGTCGCCAACCAGTGGGCCAGGGACTATGGGTTGTCCGTGAGAAAATGTTGGTGGTCTGCACAGAAATGGCACCTGCCAAGCACCCCCAAAGCAATTAATTGAGACTGTGCAGGAACGCAAGGTTTGCATCGCTTGCATTGTGAATGATACGGGGTAGTGAGGTAAGGGAGGAAAGGCCGGAGAGAGGGAATTTGCCCCATTCACCCCACATGCCTGGCCTGGCCACCGGGCTGCTTCTTTCCACTTCTTTCTCCTTCTGCTTTTGGCTGCACGCAAGGAAAGCAGCAAAAGTATTTCTTTCTCTCCCCCAAACTCCGCCAGAAATGAGTCTTTGGGACCCTGCAAGGCCTCCTGCTCCAAGGGGCTGCACTGGCACGACAAGTCTCACAAAGACTCGTTTAAGACTCATTTCTGGCGGAATTTGGGGGGAAAGAAAGACTTCTGCTGCTTCCCTTGCATGAAGCCAAAAGTCTCTCTCTCTCTCCTCCTGAGAACGGAGCTGGAGACGGTATCCTGCGATCCCAAATAAAAAAAAACTATCGTTCGGTAGGTAAACAAGGTGGGGAATTTTCCTGCAGAATTGTTTTGGGATTTTCCCAGGGCCTCTTGTCCGCGGGATTTAAAATTATGAGTTTGGTGGTCCTTGAAGTCCAAAAGGTTGGCGACCCCTGTTCTAGTCTAACACACACACACACACACACACACACACACACACACCCGTCCAAGCAGGAGGCTTTATACCATCCCAGGCCAGTCTATTTTTGAAAGCCTCCAGTGATGGAGCACCCACAACCCCATTGATTAATTGTTCTCACTGTCAGAAAATTTGGTCTTCTAGGTTGGATCTCTCTTTAACAAGCTTCCAGCCATTACTTCTTGCCCCGCCCCACAGATGCTTTGGAGAATAAGTCAACCCTTTCTTCTCTGTGACAGTCCCACAAGTACTGGAAGACAGTGATTACAGTCTCCCCCCCAGTCCTTCTCTTTGATAGGCTAGACGTAACTACTCCTCAAATGTTCATCATACGACTTAGCCTTCAGCCTCTGCCTTCTTCGTTGCTCTTCTTTTTAGGGTTGTAGTCAGTGGTGACCAGAACGGTACAGAATATTCAGGTATGGCCTCTCCAGTGCAGTGTAAAGTAGTACTGTCTCTTGATTTGAGTCCTGTGTTGATGCAGATCAGGACGGCATTGGCTTTTTTGGCAGCTGCAGCAGCACACTGCTGGCTCATACTTAAGTGGTTGTCTACATAGGTATCTATAATTGACGTCAGCCATTTTGTGAAAATGTTCACCAGCCACGTGAACAGGCCCTGCTTCCTCCCACCACTGGGCAAAACTGCCCTTCCTTGTTCCAGTATTCAGCCATGGTTTTTCACCCTTATGCAGACATGATCCAAGGATGGAGGGAGGGGCAACTCCGTCCGGCCTTGTTGCCATTTTCTTGGAGGTCAGGTTAGGATCATCAATGGGGCTTTAAGTCAGCCTTTCCTGCCCCGATGAGGTTAACCCTCTGGAAGTGAGCCAGGGCAAGAAACCATTGCCCAGACTTGCCTTTGGCCCAAGGTTTCCATTGCAGAATGCTGTGCTTTGCTTTAGTGGCTAAATTATGGTCTGCCCAATGTGCAGCAGATTTGGATGGTGTCATTTTGATTTCATCTTGCCCACACCAACCTCTGGTGTTTGGTTTTGCTAGAAATATGAAGCTGCAAACTTTTTTTAAAAAAGGAAACAAAAGCTAGAAAATGTATTTGACTTAGGATTTCACATAAATTCCCAGTATTCTTTTAGCAACTTTGTTTCCAGACTTATTTCCCTTTGTTCTTCCCTTCTGGTTTAAAGGTAATAAACCTACACGTGGAGGGCATATCGGTTCAGAGGACAGCAGCTGAGTTGGTAGATATCCTGGCACTGGGCTTGGAGTGGAGGCTGTGGGCTCACGAGGAAGAGCCAGCTTGGTCTCTAGCGGTTAATATTTGTTCGTTTATTCATGTCAGAAGCATCACAGTTAAAATAAGGAATGCCATGCAACATAAGAATTTAAAATATAAAATACAAGATTAAAATATGTATAAATTAAGCAGATCTTTGCCTGATTAGTTCAGTGGTTAAAGTGATGGCCTTGAAACAAGGAGACGGTGAGTTCCAGTCCTGCCTTAGGCATGAGAGTCAGTCACTCTCTCAACCCAACCCACCTCACAGGGTTGTTGTGAGGAGAATAGAAGGAAGGAGGATTAGATAACTGCCTTGAGTTATTTATAAAGTAATAAAGCTGGAGTCAAAATCTAACAAATAAATAACCAGGAATAAATGTAAATAATGTTAGGCATTTTGCTGCCTCGAGTGATATATAGAAACAATAAAAATGGGATAAAAATAAATAAATAATCTAGTATACGTCTAACATTAATGGTTGATCGGAATCATGTTTCTAAGTGCTTTACACTCTGGTCAGAAAACCAGAAACCAGCAGAGGAGCCAAGTGGCACAAAATGTCCTCTGTCTTCTTATCTCCACAGACAGGAGGCTAATTTCTGAAATACCACAAATCCAGAGCAGATTTCCAATCAGTCCGTGACCTCCTTTCAGAAAGCTGAGCCTCCGGCAGCAAAATATTCTCTCCAGTCAGTTCTGCTTTGAGCCTCACTGGAGGCAAGCAGGAGCTGAGCACTGTGGACACATCCTGCGCGCATGTTCCCCAGAATCCCCCACTCTAGCGAGTGCTGCACAGCAGGGGTCTCCAACCGTGGCCATTTTAAGCCTGGAGGACTTCAAAGCTGGCTGGGGAATTCTGGGAGTTGAAATCCTCCAGGCTTAAAAGTGGCCACGGTTGGAGACCCCTGCTCTCAAGGGAAGTTGTGGCACATGAAAGTGGGCCCTGGGATTGGCACTGCGGCCCATTTTCCCGTTTCTGTTCTGGGTAGATAGCCCCCCCCCCCCCGGTCCCCATACACACACCCCTTGGCATCATCAAAGGCAAATGTTGCTTTTAAAGAGCCCTTTTGTTGAGATCAACATTTGGGGACAGGCACGTGGAGCTGGTCCTGCCGGGCTTACACAGCTGAGCTCTTACGAAATCCAGTGCAACAGCTGCTGAGAGGAATGGGTGGAGAGGAAGTGAATGTGCTGGGAAAGGCCGCTTTTTCTCCCTTCCCAAAAGGCAGCTTTGAATCAGAAATCTGGTCAGCACAGGAGAAGCAAAGCTTTCCTTCTTTCTCCCCCCCCCCCCAATCCTTGGTCTTACGCAACGGTTTTGCTGATGACTCCAAATGAGACAACAACCTGCGAGGACACAAGATGGTTGCTTCTCCATTCAAGAATGTGGTAAGGATTAGTGCAACGAAGGAGAGCCATGGCTAACGGGGGGGGGGGGGGAGTGACCAGCAGCCTTTCAGGTGTTGCACCTTCTCCCCCAAATCTCTGCAAGAGGAAGTATGGGAGGCTCCTGCAGGGACATCCCTCAAGAGCTGGCAACCAAATTTGTCAACTCTTGGCCCTTATCACCGGAAGGGCAAAATCAGAGAATAGGATCTTGTGTAATCAAGAAAGTCTATAGCTTAAAAACTGAGTGTAGCTACTGTCGGTGTAGGAAGACATCATAGTTATTTTTGTACTGAGGGGAGGTAGAAACATTTTTTCCTTTATTCGTTTTACAGTACACATAATCTTTCTGGTTACTTTCACTGGTAGTTTATTTCACATATTTATTTGTTTATAAAAATCTTACAGTCCACTCATTTTACCTCAAGATAACTTTATGGTTGTGTGATAATTTGTTATTTACTGATCATATGTAATGTTTGTTCAAGGGATATTCACAAGTTTTATACTTTTTTTTTTACAGTATCTATATAAAAATAATATTTTTTTTCTTCAAAACAAATGTTTTGCTGGTCTTTTTGCAATCCAGCTCCCAATAAGGTGGAAGAGCAACAAAGATGATTGGGAGCATGGACGCTAAAACATGAAGAATGGCTGCAGGAACTGGGTATGTCTAATTTAAGGAAAAGAAGGACTACTGGTGACAGACAGACAGATAGGATAGACTAGAATAGCACAGAATATAATTCTTTATTGGTCAAGTGTGACTGGACACACAAGGAATTTGTCTTGCAAATGAGAGCAAATGCTCTCAATGTACATAAAAGAAAAGATACATTCATCAAGAGTCAAGAATCATAAGGTACATCGCTTAATAATATTCATGGGGACAATTAGAACAGAACAGAATAGAATAGAATTTTTTTATTAGCCAAGTGTGATTGGACACACAAGGAATTTGTCTTCAGTGCAAATGCTCTCAGTGTACATAAAAGAAAAGATACATTCGTCAAGAGTCATGGTCACTGGGTTCAATAGGCAATCAAATCATACTAGGAAACAGTCAATATAGGATAGCAGTATTCCAATATTTGGGCAGCTGCCACAAAGAAGATTGGAGGTGGGGTGTCAACCTGTTCTCCAAAGCACCTGAAAGGACAAGAAGCAACAGGTGGAAACGAATCAAGGAGAGAAGCAACCTAGAACTAAGGAGAAACTTCCTAACAGTGAGAACAAGTAACGACTGGAAGAGCTTACCTTCAGAAGTGGTGGGTGCTCCATCACTGGAGGCTTTCAAGAAAAGACTGGACAGCCATTTGTTTGGAATGGTGTAGGGTCTCCTGCTTGAGATGGGGTTTGCACTAGACTAGATAATCTGCTTGGTTCCAACCTATTGTATGTCCGTTCCACCAACCCTTTTAATTTGCTATTGCAAGCGGAGCAGTCTCTGGTATAAATCTCCCCCTTTCCTTGGGAAGGAAGAGCTCCTGCCCCTGGAGGAGAGAAAGCTACAAATTCCAGCTTCACTCCATCAGAACTCTTAGCTGCCTGGCTTAGGGGGAAGAAATTAGGGCATCCCCTGCAGGGCCCAAAAAGGTCAAGATGACAATCAGGAATACCCAGTAAACCCCGTTTTTAATTTGCTGCCTAGAAAAAGGAGGAGAAAAATAATCTAAGCATACCACATAGAATTTAAGTAAGCACTGGTAGTTGCTCTGAGAGCATTTGCACCAAGACAGATTCCTTGTGTATCCAATCACACTTGGCCAATAAAATATTCTATTCTGTCCTATTCTGTCCTATTCTGTCCTATTCTATTCTATTCTATTCTATTCTATTCTATTCTATTCTATTCTATTCTATTCTATTCCAGTAGTGAGATGAGTAGTATATACATTAAATGCACATAGTCCTTCAGTTATAACCCAATTGAGCCCAACATTTCTGTTGCTAAGCAAGACATTTGTTAACCAGTTATGTTCTATTTTAGGACCTTTTTTGCCACAGTTGTTTAAATGGATCACTACACTTCTAAATCTGGCTCCCCCCCCCCCAAAATCCCTGGCTGGGAAGGTTACAAAGTGATCACGTGACCTCAGGACAGGGCAACATGCAGATAAATAGATACTAGTTGCCAAGAGTCTGGGTGTTGATCTCATGAAGATGCTGCAGTGGTTGTAAGTGTGAAAAGCAACCGTAAGTCACTTTTTTCAGTGCCATTGTAACTTTGCTGATTAAATGAATGTATCGTGGCTTCCATTCTTCAAAGCTCTGCCTCTGGCTGACAGCCTGGCAGTTAGGGGACGGAGGGGGGGAACAGTAGCATGAGGATCAGAGGTGGGATTCAGCAGGCTTGGACCAATTCTGGAGAACCGATAGTGGAAATGTTGAGGAGTTGGGGGAACCAGCCAAGCCCATCTCTTCTCTGCCTCCCATTGAGTCCCAGTTGATCAGCTGGGTCTCCCTTGGTTGCCCTGCACAGGAGAATGGAGCTGGAAAGTAGGTTAGTGGGGTGGGGAGGGGAGGGGGATTTTGCCTGTGACCTTCCCATGCCGCGCCCACCAAGCCACGCCCACAGAAGAGGTCGGAAAAAAATGGAATCCCACCACTGGTGAGGATGAAGGGAGGGAGACAGGAGGAAGTTGTGCTGTCCCATGAGAAGCACCAGCATTTCACGGCCACACCAAAGGAAAGCCCGAAAAGTCAGTTTCATCAAATGAAATAGCACAGTGCTTCCAAAATAACAGGAAACCTGATTGTGGAGATTCTCAGTCATCCAAGTCCCAAAGGTGCTTTTTCAAGAGGCAACCGGACTTCCTTGTTTTTCTTTGAAGATCTGAAGAAGCTTCTTGGATGAGAAACAAAACATCTTCAAAGAAAAGAAAGCCCAGTTGCCTCTTGAAATAGCACCTCTAAGAAATCTGGTTCTTTTCCAAAACTGGGAATAATACTGCTTTTTCAGTTTCTTAAAGCAATCTTCTTAGCAGTAACCTCTGCCTGATACAGCTGTAATTCCATGCAGTCAAATTTCAATGTTTGGGGATATAATTTAGCATGACATTTACATTTCTAATGTTCAGACCTTTATAATACAATTATAGATCAGTTTAAAGAAGGTGAGGTACAGTAAAAATGTGAATATAAAAAAACTGTACATGCTAGAAGATATAAAGGATACATGAATTAAAAACTGAAAGTATATAAAAAGTGAGAAGGAATTGGATGATCATGTAAAAAAGATGACAGCTTCCCTCTTGTATCTTACACAAGGGTGTCTGTATGTGTGCTTATATCCATTTCCTAGCCAAGAGAGACAGCATTCTCTGAAGACATTTTTGTGGCCATGTGCGGAGGTGGTATTCAGCAGGTTCTGACCTATTCTGGAGAACCAGTAGCAGAAATTTTGAGTAGTTCAGAGAACCAGCATAAATACCACCTCTGACTGGAAATTTTACAGTATCCTTCCCCTGACACGCCCACCAAGCCAGGCCCACAGAACCAGTAGTAAAAAAAATTGAATCCCACCATGGCTATATGCCAGAGGTGCACAGAACGCTGTTACATTTCCATTGAAATGGTACCTATTTATCTACTCACACTTGCATGCTTTTGAACTGCTAGGCTGGCAGAAGCTGGAGCAAGGAACGGAAGCTCATCCCATTGCATAGCGTTCAGGTCTCAAACCCAGGCTGCCAGCTTTTCAACTGGCAAGCTCACCTTCTTTAACCGCTGAGCCATCGTGCCCCCCTTGGATTTAGGGGAGTATAAAAGGCCACTATGTGGAAGGCTATCAAGTTACAACGAATTCCAGTGTGGCGAGTTACAGGCCATTAAATCCAGTTTATTACACAGGTCACCATCCAATGAATTTTGAGCACTGCTGCACAGAACCTGGCAAGGCCATAGGTTGTACAGCTAGTCAGGATAGTCATAAAGTGGGTCATCCAGATGACCAACCCAATTTTAACGGCCTTTTTTGCTGTCATTTTTCACTATGGAACATTTTTATCGAGAGCCCAAAGTAAACATCAGTTTTTGTCAAAAATGACATAAATTGTGGTCATGTTACCACTGGATGCTGCCAGTTGTTGAGCTCCCAAAATGCAGCCCCACAACCAATTGGGGGGGAAGGGATTGTTGAAACCAGGTGGTAAGTAGCCCTCATAACTTTGAACAGTCGCTAGCCAATTGGTCATAAGTCAAGGACCACCTATAACAGGGTTAATGACTGAAAAAAATTTATGTTAAAATATTTGTCCGTAAATGTACACATAACATCACTTCAAAAAAGTGTCAGACTCTCATAAGACCAGATGAGTTAGTGAGTCCCCAAATGTTTTGCATCACCAACAAAAAAAATCTGGCATTTGTCTTGTATAAATTTTAAGTTTTAAAAAGAATATTAAACCTCTGGAGAAAGAAAGAGAGAGAGAAAGAAAAGAAAGAAGGAAGGAAGGAAGGATAGGAAGGAAATGTTCAGAAAAGGAATCAAAAAAGAATAGAAGCTTCAAATTTACTTTGCAGCAAATATATGTACAATAGCTAAATTTTCTCTTATTCTATGATTACAAAAAAAGCTCACTTTTTTCCTATTATCCAGGGTTTTCTTGTAATCAAAACCACAGTTCATTTGTACATTTTTTCTGTTTCATCAAAAAGACTATAAGGGGTTTCCAGTCAGCCATCAGTGTAGATATTGGGTTTTCTCTGTGATCAAGGTCAATTTAACTATCTCTAAAAGTTCCTCCACTGTGGGTAGGATTGAACCTTTTCTTTAATAGCGCCACTGTAGTTATCACACATCAAAAGAAAGTTATGTGACTATTTTCTCGTTACTTATCCACCAGTCCAAAAAGTTTCTGGTTTCAATTGAACTTTAAAATCTTCTGAATTAATTTATGTATTTGCATACTTTTTTGGGGGGGACTTATGATATATTTCATTTCAAATAGGTATTTTGCAACCTCAGCAATTTTAAGATGTGTGGACACTGGGTGTTGAAGTTGATATATCTTAAAACTGCTGTGGCTAAGAAACATTGTTGTAGAGAAATTATTTGGATCATCCAGCAAACTTGAAATTAATGAATCCATTTTAGTCATCAAGACTAAATTCTATACAGGATGGATTCACATAAGGGCCCAGCCCCCCAAAAAACCTGTGGTTGGGTCCCGAGGAACCAACAACTTCAGAGGGTTTGGGGCTGACAGAGTCTGGTGCTTCTGGTCTGTTGCCTCCTGGGACAGGAGGTAGCCAGGATTGTCAGTTTTGTGGGAGCCCAGCAATCCTGGCTGCTGCCAAATATGGATGGGTTCTCTTGGGCATGAAGCCAAGACGGATTTATTTTTGCAAGCCTGAGATGTGTCTTGCATAAAATGTTTCTACTATTTTTGCTGCTTCTGCTTCTGATGCCAGGGTGAGAGCTTGCTTTCTATTGGACTGCCATTTTATTGATCCACACTGATTTCTTTTGCATTCCCAAGTTACAAATAGCCTTGAATGCAACTGTGAAAATTCTGAGTAAAACAAGCACAATTTCTTGCCATGATGTATTTCGTGGAGCTGCTTCTCCAGAATGGGGAAAAATGAGGTATTTTCGGCTGGAGGAAGATGCTTGTGCGTTTTTCTTCCATAGGACCAAAATCGTCTGAAGAGACATTGCGGTTTTAGCCTTTTGAGGAGTCGTGATGTCCTTCCTGCTTTCTTTAAGCCACAGAAACATTTGATAATGTAGCAGAAACAGGAACACCCATATTTTCTGGCCTGTCTGTGTTCTGTGTTCTATGACTCCATAGAGCACAGAGCTTTTAACAATTTTAAAACCCAGAAGTAGGTTTCTAGCACTCAGTGTTGCATGCTGAAGCCTGTATAAACAAGCGTACAACCTCTGTGAGGTTCCTCTGGGGAGACAGCCAGAGAAATGCCCAGGTTTGTAGGCTGAGTTCTTTTTGCACCTTTGTTTCAGCTCGCAATTCACTTCAGTCATGGGAAAGCAGAACAGCAAGCTGCGTCCAGAAATGCTGCAAGACCTGCGGGAGAACACAGAATTCTCTGACCTGGAGCTCCAGGAGTGGTACAAGGGCTTCCTGAAAGACTGCCCCACGGGCATCCTCAACGTGGAGGAATTCAAGAAAATCTATGCCAACTTCTTCCCTTACGGGGATGCCTCCAAGTTCGCTGAGCACGTGTTCCGCACTTTTGACACCAATGGCGATGGCACCATCGACTTCCGAGAGTTTATCATCGCGCTGAGTGTCACCTCCCGGGGGAAACTGGAGCAGAAGCTGATGTGGGCTTTCAGCATGTATGACCTGGATGGCAATGGCTACATCAGCAGGGAAGAGATGCTGGAGATTGTTCAGGTGAGTGCCCCCCCACCTTCCCCTCAGCAAAGTCCTGACACCTCCCAAGAAAAACCTTTGCTGATCTCTCTTGGCAACCCACAATAGTGGAGTCTTCACGGGTTGCTAGAGCTGAACTCAGGCCTGGATCCGCAAACCAACCAGGGAGGCGCCTTTCGACAGCTTACCAGCTTTAGTGCAAGTGTCACGGCAAGATGCAAACATCCATTGCACGCCAGAGGCCCCCCCCCCTGCTCCCCCCCCCTGAGGATTGCAAGCCTGAAATTCAGGGGTGTGGGGGTGGTGTTTTTTTTTTTGCTAGTTTTTAAAAGAGGCTTCCTAACATTTAACATTTTTGGCGAACTCAACACAGGGCATGAAGGTTCAGTGCACTGGCAGTCATGAAATCATAAATTACATTATAGGACTCACCCATTCCCTTCCTCCCTTTCCCCAAGCTCTGGGCAGCTGGCCCAACAACAGGCTCTTCTGCGGGTCAGAAGAAATGGGAGAGGATGAGTGGTGGGAAGAACTGAGGAATTTACAGCCCTTTTGGGCCTAATTTCTGGGTCTTGTCCTTTTCAAATGGTATCTTCCTGACTTCTGCGGACCCCAATATTCTAAATATCTAAATGTCCTTAATTCAACTAAGAAGTCAAAGCAGCTAAAACAGACACCATAAGTGAATGGGCCCTGAAGTTGGCTCTCCTGGCTCTTAAAATCATCCCCCCCCCCCAAAAAAAGATCTCCTCCTCCACAATTAATCAACTAAAGCCATGGGTTCATATGCTGAGTGAAGTGATTAAAGCAGGGGACCCTAATTACTGAGTGGGAAAATCCAGTCTGCAAAGGGTAACTAATCTTAAGTGTGCTGTTAATCTAGCAATTAAACTGATTAAAGCTTTGAGCTTTCAGACTGAGCCAGAGCCGGTCAGAACAGGGCTTGGAGCTGCAGAGGGAGAGGAGAGTTTTCCACCCATTTTCCTCCCCTTTTGTTACCCCTGTCAGCTGTTTTGCATCTGGCTGCTTTCACTGCAGAGGTTTCAGCACTATCAGCAGAGGGGGAGGTGGCTCTCCTGCCTTTCCTTCCTTCATGACTTCTGGGGAATGAAAGGAAAAGCAGAAGCTGCGTGGGAGAACAGGATGCTCAGTGTGGGAGGTAGCAGAGCTATCTAGAAATTCCCTAGAAAAAAATGTCTTTGGATACCCCTGAGAGTTTCTTCCTTGGCTCAGAATGAAAACCCCACCTCCTTCGCCTTTGACACCTCTGTAGATGCAGGCTGCGTTGGGTGGGGTAGGTGGAGGCAGAACTGTGTGCAGAGGGGAGCAGATTAAAGAAATTGGGGGAGAGGGAAGGTTACTTGTGTTCTCACTCTCCTACAGTTCTCTTCTGCTCCCTCCAAATGTGTTTTTGCAGACATCAGAGATGTTTTGCAGACATTCATTTTATGCACATGCAGAATAGATCAGACTTGCAAAGGGCCCAAGGTTATATTTCTGGGTATTGGCAGCTTCCAGAACCGATTCCCAGGTAGGAACAGGGATGACAAACATCGCGGCAAGCCATCTCTTGTTTAGGTCTGCTTTATTGACTAAAGCACCATTAGGATTACAGTGTACATGGTGTCACAAATGCAGCTTAATGTGTTCTGTGAACAATGCTGCATCAAACGGACCTTCACTGGTGATGTTTTCCAGAAGAAAAACATATTTTGTTGTATTCTAAAAACAGTATCTTCTTCTGTGAATATTCCCCCACCTGCCCAGAAGGTGAACTGGAATGCTTTAAAAGTCAAATTCAATTTATGGATTCCTTTTTGTTCCACACTTGAGATACAATTTGTTGATTTTGATTACATCTAAGCTCTGGCAGCTACTGGGAGGTTTCTGGGGAATGCCAGAATGAATTCAGATTGCTACAAGATGGCTGTGAATCTTTTGGACTGTGGTTGTAACTGAATTTCAATAGTGAAACGGTCTCGGGAAGGAAAAAAAAAGAACATTGTGCCTTCTTAGTGCAGGTAGATGGCAACCTTCGCTATCAGATTCTGGTTTTAGAGGTCTAAAGCATTGGAATGGACACTGCAAAAAATGCCAAGATGAGGTGCGGAGACCTCTGGGTCCTCCAGAAACCAGAGACTGGCACCTCTTTACATGCATGTGAAGTTGAAAAGGGGGAGTTTTTTTGTGGGGGGAGGTTTGCAGCATTGGTGTGGGAACCTTGCAAACCTGTAGTTGGGAGGTGGCTTGTCCTTCCCATAATGGCTGCCCAAACTGTTTGCGAAGCATGATTTTGATAGGTCTCCCCTCTTGCCCTTCCTGATTGGCACCATCCCTGCATTGCCCTTTATCTGGGCACATGGGCACAGTTCCAGAGAAAGCTAAAGGCATCCTTTCAATTTTCTAAGAAAGCTCATGAGTCTCAATGGGGCATTCCTGGACAGGGAGGCCTCCTGGAAAAGACCGGGCACACATCATTTGGCAAATGGCTTTCCAATTCAGACAAGTCCCAAGTTTGGATTATAATTTGGGGCCAGCCAAGGAAGGACACTGGATGACCCAAGAGAATCATTCAGTGGCTGCATTAATGTGGGAGTTGAATTAATTGATCTGAGTTTCCATAATCCATCAAACAATAAACAAATCAAACACGCTGGATTCATACCACACTGAAGGTATCTCCAGCATGCTGTGTGGATGCATCTGCTGGATCGCTGCCTGGCTAAATACATTTGTGAGTGTCATTAACAAATTTGCCCAGTTCACAATCGGGGCATTGGATTTATTGCCACAGGGTAACCCAGATGCCCCTGGCCATTTCAAAGCAGCTGGCAGACAAATGTGCTGCTCTCCGTTCAGCAGCCAGCATGGAGTTTCTAGACGACAAGCCAAGCCAGAAAGGATGGGCAGGTGGAGAACTTGGTCTCATCTTAAGCCCCTGTCCCACTGCACCAACGGATGCAAAGAGGATGTAAAACATTAAAAAACATTGGAAAACGCTATGCAGCCATTGTGTACTCATTGCATACGTGTTTCATATGCTCTATCTATCGAGCATCCGTCCACTGCGATTTTATCCGCTCAAGAAGTTTTGAGCTGCACAAAACTTTGTGAACGGATGAACTTTCCGCCGTGTACGATGTAAATCCGCGACATACGAGCAACAAACGTTCTATGTCCGTTTATCATCCGTTAAACGTCCGCTGTATCCTCTCTGCATCCTCTGTATCCTCTCTGCATCCCCGCAACTCACATCCGCTGCAGCTGAAAACGGAAAGAGGGAGGAAACAAAAGGTACATGGAACATCTACACAGCGTTAGTAGCATGGAAATAGAAAGGATGCGCAGTGAATGGTTTGCATCCTATATACATCCTCTAGGCTTCCTATGAACATCCCTTTAACATCCCCGCTACATACTACCCACGTCCGTTCTTTTCCTTTCTTTTCCGTTCTGTTTATGCAAATTTTCACCACTTTTTGGAGCGGATGACAACGGATGGAGCCACCCCCGAAATTTTGCTTGTCCGCTGTGTCCTTTTTGCATACGCTTTGCATCCGTGGGCCAGGGGGATCGGCCTTACTCCTCCCCGTGTCTGTAGTGCCCTCTGCTGGACGCTGCTCAACATTGCAATGGAGGCTATCCTCACAGTTTTGGTTCTCACCACAGATGATTGCACAACACTATCCAAAAAGTGCACTGCACATAAAATACATTGCATGTAAAAATAGGTGCAGCTGCCATGACAGTCACCATCTTAATTTGGCCATTACCCTCTGGAAACTTGTGTCTCTGAAGTGTTCCATTTGGGTTCATTTGAACAAAAGGTTTATTTTTTGCTGCCCAGTCTTGTCTCTGGACCGTTGCTTTTCCCAAAGAACCAGCCTGCTTGAGCTGTCTGCTGCCATTCTGGTTGATTCCCCTTCTATTGTTAAAAGCCCAGCAATCAAGTTGTGCGTGCAAATTGCCAATGTCTTCAGTCATGGTCTGCTGGGAAATAACAGGCTGGCTGAGTATGATGGAAGAAAATGCTTCTGCTCTACCAGATCTGTCCTGAGCCGCCTGGCGGCCCCGGGAGCCCAGACCGGCCTGTGCTGAAGGCATCTTTCTCAGCCCCAGGAGCAGAAAAGGAGAAAAACCCTCTCAGGGATAGAGATGAGAGCCAACAGGCTGAGAGCACCTTTCCTCCTTTGGTCTCCAGAGCTGGGGTGACCTCATCTTCTCCCCATAGAATAACAATAAATGTGCTGGTTGGGGATGATGGACAATCTAGTCATATAGGTCTTCAAAGGAGTCAGTCTAGGGCAAGGCTTGTTTAGAAAAGGCCTTGAGTTATGGCCAACAGCTTTAGCAGCCATTCAGAGTTTCAATGGCCAGAGGGGGGCTTACAACCTGGATTCAAAGTCAGACAATCAGGCTCTGGTCACAGGCCTGGACATTGGGTGCTCAGCCACAGGACTGCATTTACAGATGCTTTCAGTGTCTCCCAATCACAAGACCTTGTTTTACGAAGGTTTTGATGAAAACTGACAGTTACTTCTTGGTTTGGGCAAAATCGCACCTGTGGTTCACAATGACCATCCAGCTTGCTTAACAACTACTGCAAAAATTGTCCTAAAATCAGGTCACTCCCGTGACCAGCCTGCTTTGCGACCATCATGAGCTACAATTGTGGTGGAAAGGCTCCCATTATAGTCCTAATTCAAGGATTATCATCTCTTTGTGGAGGATACTAAGCTGGCAGGAATAGCCAACACCCTAGATCCCGGATGTAAAACTTGCAGCCCGCAAGCCAGATGTGTCACATGCTGGCCCCACCCCAACCCAGTTTAGCGAAGGGGGGAAAAGTCCCAATACGACGTGTGATGCTGCCATGACGCTGCAAGTTTGACACCCCTGCCTTAGATGATAGTATGCTCAAGATCCAGATGAACACTGGGCCCTATCTAACACCTAGAGTCCTCATCCGGTTTTGGTCATCACACTATAAAAAGATGTTGAGACTCTAGAAAAAATGCAGAGAAGAGCAACCAGGATGATGAGGGGACTGGAGCTTAAAACATATGAAGAACGGTTGTGGGAATTGGGCCTGGCTAGTCTAGGGAAGAGAAGGACCAGTGGAGACAGGAGAGCAGTGCTCCAATATTTGAAGGGCTGCCACAGAGAGGAGGGGGTCAGGGTGCTAGATGACCTACAAGTCCCTTCCAACTCTGTTAATCTGTTAATTACCCAGACATGGCAGAACTGTAACATTCATACTGAACATTTTATTTTCCAAATTGCACATAGACAATTTAACAGCAACAACTGCAAGAAAAATGTATTTCTAATATAGGTAGTCTTCAATTGATCACTTAGTGACTGTCAGAGTTACAATGGCACTGAGAAAAGTGACCTATGATCGTTTTTCACATGATTGTTGCAGCCTCTCCACATGATTTGAATTCGGATGCTTGACCACAGACTCCCATTTATGACAGTTTTAGGGTACAGGGGTCATGTGATCCCCTTCCGCAACCTTCTGATGAGCGAAGGACCTGGGGAAGCTAAATTCGCTCAACAACTGTGTTATTCACTTAATAACTGGAGTGATTCACTTAAGCATGAAAGGGCATAAAATGGGGCAAAACTCAACTGCCTCGCTTAGTAACATAAATTTTGGGCCCAATTATGGTCGGAAGTCGAGAACTACCTGCAATACTGAAGAACACTGAACATTGCTCGTTTTCAGTTTCCACACTGGGATAAGCGGTGGCTGTTGCAAACCAATTAGTTGGCAAGGAGAAGCATATTGGGTTGGGTTGGTGGGTTAGAGGGGTCTGGCTTACCCATGTCAAGACCAGAGTCAGACGTTGTAGATGCAAAGTGGGGCTGCCAACTGCCAAGCAGATCGCCCCAATTGGCCAGGCTTACCTGCGGGGATGCGTCAGGGGTGCCCCCCTCCAGTCCACCTGTGCCAGCCTTGTTCAGGGCAAGCCCCGTTTCCCACTGAGTTTTGGGGGGTCCTTGGCAGAACCCAGAGCTTCTACAACGTTTGATCCTGCTCCTCTCCCTTTTCTCCAGGCTATCTACAAAATGGTCTCATCAGTGATGAAGATGCCAGATGATGAATCCACCCCTGAGAAACGGACGGAAAAAATCTTCCGACAGATGGATACCAATAATGATGGTAAATGAGGAGACAGAGAGATTAAGACACAAGCTTATCAGTAAATCCAGAGCTTTTAAGCAAGAAGGCAGGAAAGCTGATTAAATACAGTGACGGGGCTGTGAGGGGAGGGAGGTTTCCCCTCAGCTCTGCCAGGCTGGACAAGAGGGAGGTACTGCTGGGTAGTAATTTCTAGCATTTTGCCTTAATATAGCCTTCCTTTCCTCCCTCCCTCCCTTCTTCCTTCCCACAAGCATATTACATCTGATGAAGAATAACAAAAATGAGGCGGTCAGATGCTACCCTTAAAAAAAGGATCTTGCAGGTCATTTCTGCGTCACTGCACAGCATATGTTGGGTTTCGACCAGGAAAACGCAGGTGTGCTCAGAGCCATGAACCGCTCTGCGTGTTAGAGGAAGTCGCAGGGAGATCAGGCTCGGGGCTGATGTATAGTACTCAAATGTGTGTACTCAAAGTGTACATTTCCCCTCTCTGCAAAAACAGAAGCAGGGAAGGCTAGCAGAGGGTAAGCTTTGTGCTCCGAGGCCTCTTTTTCCATCCCATCTTCCAAGGCCAGGGATGGCTGCCCTTCCTGATTGTAGGCTCTGCCATCAGGCCTAAGAGTAAACATGTCTGCATCCAGGACAGGTAATTGTCAACATACATCCATTCATTTAGTGACAATTCAAAGTTATGATGGTGGAGAAAAAAGTGACATATAAATCGATCCTCACATGACTGTCACAGGGTCTCCACGGCCAGATGGTCACAATTCGGATGCCTGACAAGCCGCATGTGTTTTTGGCTGCTGCAGCAACCTGGGCTTGTGTTGTTGCCATTTGCAAGCTTCCCACAAAGTGGATAGGAAAGCTACCAGGAAGGTTGCAGGTTGCAGTCACACGATGCTTCGCTTGAAAATCCCTGCAAAAAAGGCCACAAAATAAGGTACGGCAGTGCGATGCCTTGCTTAACAACTGCACTGCGTAATGAGGGACTATATGTTCTTTTTTTGTGGTTGCAAGTCAAGGATACCTGTGTAAGAGTTTGGTTTGCCTCACTCTCATGCTATGTAGAGTGTTGTGCCCGCTTAAAGGCCACCCTGGCATTCCATCATTAGGAACTTGCCACCCATTCCAGCCAGGGGCTTCTCCACCCGGGCGCTGCAGTCATCCTTTGCACCCACCTCCTTGGAAGCTGCGGGATAAAGCAGCAAGGAATTGGCTGGCCTGAAAGGTTTTCCTGTCGGATGTCCCCGTTTTGGAAGAGGCCGAGAACAGCAGCTGGGCTCTTAAGGCTGCCCTGCCTGGGAGGCAGCGGAACTGCAGGCACGGAGTCACAAAAGTCAGCGGGGGGGGGGGGGACCTTTGGGATCCAGGAGGGTGAAAAAAGCGGAGATTGGGTCTTTTAGGGAGGGCCAAAGATGCTTTGGGGCAGAGGTCCTGAACCTCCAGGCCACGGCCCATTACTGGCTGCAGGAGAGATGGGCAAGCATGCGTGCGAAGCTCTGCTTGTGCGAGGGGAGGGCATTCGTGTGAGCCGTGGTCTCTTGCCCTTGTGCACGCCCCATCTGCGCAAGTGGAGAGTGTGTGCGCCTGCCAGACTCGCAAATGGAGCTGTGTGCACACCGTTGTCGAGCTTGAGAAAGGCTGCGTTACTTGTTCCATTGACAAGTGAGCCCATGTCCTCCTTGGAAAGAAATACGGACGTGGTCTTTCTCCACCTGTTTGTCAGCCTACAGGTGGGGCAGAGGGAGGTTCTTCCCCAGATACAAAGCCAGCCCACCCCTTCTGAAACCCCCCCCCCCAACCCTGCAAGGATCAAAAAGCTCAGGCTGCTCCCACCAAGGGGACCAGGGCTACAATGGTTGCCCACCTGGACTTTTTTGACATGCCCCCCCTCCCCCCTGGTGGATGGCCTTCAGTGGCCCCCCAGTCCCCATTTTGCCCCTTCAGCTGCTCAAGAGAAACATTTCAGACATTTCAGCCAGTGGGGCCTTTTTTGTGGGGAGAGGACTATCCCCCTTGCTCTCCCCCTTAAAGAGAGATCTAAATGGTGGGCCTGGCGCACACACCGAAAGCAGCACCCCTCCCCTTCTGCGTGCCAAAAGAGCAGCTTCGAAGCAGGAACAGGCCTAAAGGAACTGACACAGAGAAGGAAGCCTTGGACAGGACAGGTAATCCTCACCTTACAGCCATTTGTTCAGCGGCTGTTCAGAGTTACAGCAGTATTGGAGGACAGTGACTGACGAGTGGTCCTCGCCCTGATGACCCTCAGCATCCTCATGGTGCCAGGATTCAAACTCTGACCCGGGGCAATGGGCATGCACTTGCAGCGGCTGCAGGGTCCTTCTCAGCTGGCGTCCGGCAGGCAAGGTCAGCAGGAAAAGCCAGCTTCACTTAATGACCACTTAACAGGGGCAGTGGTTCGTTTATCAACTGTGCCAGGAAAGGTAAAAGCTGGCACAACCCACTTCTTGCTTAGCAGTGGAACTTCTGGTCCCCCCAGTTGGGATCATAAGGTGGGGACTTCCAGGACTTTCTCTTGGAGGTGGGGGCCTCCAACCCCCAGAACTCCCCAGCCAGGGAAGGTTGTTCTCCAGCGACACAAAATCCCAACTTGACTCATGGCTGCTGAATATATTGGAGCAGCTTGGCCGCCCAGCCCAGCACGGGGATGTGTGAGTGGCAGGCACATGTGGCATACACGGCTCCGTTTCTTTGAGCAGTGGGCATGCACACCCTCCCACTTGTGCAAATGGAGCTTTGTGTGCAAGTGGAGAGTGGTTTGTGTTCACACGCAGAGCCCCACTCAGCGAGTGGCAGGGACTTGCACTCGTGTGCGAAGCTCATGTTGTGTGAGCAGAGGGTGCTTGAGCTAAGGGTGCAAAGTTCCGCCTGAGGGAAGCTGTGCCCATGAGTGCAAGCACCCCCCCCCACACACACACAGAGTGGAGCTTCACACACACACACACACACAAACGCTTACCCGTCTCTCCCACTGCCGGTTTCAAACAGGCCGTGGGCTGGTACTGGGCTGCAGCCTAGGGATTGGGACCCCCCTGTCGGAGTCATTCCCACCAAATATCCCATTGGTTGAAATGAAGGGACAATTTTTCTGGGGTGCAAATCGGCTCCGCTCTCAACCACCAAAGTTGGTGCAATTTGAATCGCACTTTTCATCTTTTGGATACTTACTCAAAGTTTGACCCTCCTTCAAAGGGACTGATCTTCACTTCTGGCCTTGGCTAATAACAGGTTTCATCCCACGAAACTCACTCCTTTTCCCAGACGGGCCATCCCAGGTGAATGTTGGCAGGCTCCCAGTGCCGGACCAGCTGCCCCCTGCCCAGGATGTCCCCCACCCTTGGCCCCCTCACTTCAGAAAGCCATGCAGTTGGGGGCCACGGGTGGGGCAAAGGAGTCACAGTGGTGGAATTGTGGAACTGAATCATCCAAGTCTCTTGTGTTCCAGTTGCCGTGGTTGAGGACCACTGGTACAGCAGTAGTCCTTGACTAACGGCTGTTGCTCAGCGACCATTCAAAATTTCACTCCCCAATGGTACTTCTGACCTGGTTCCAAAGTTCTGGCAGCCAGGCTCCTTCCTGCGGTCGTGTGGCCGCCTGCCAGGCGCTTGGCAGCTGGAATCTGCAGCGGCAGCCCTGCCTTGACTTCCCCTTGAACCACCTTCCCTGCACCTGGGGGGCTCCCAAAGCATCCACCTTCCCCAGAGGCTGCGGGTGGGATCTCTCCCATACACAAAATCTTAGTTTGTGTCAGGAAGAGCCAAGGCCAGTCTTCGAGGACGAGGTGGGTAACTGTGGAAAACGAAACATCGATCTATTTCGTTTGACATGAAAACCTCACTGGACACATGAGAAGACGGAGAAAGCCCATGTTAGATCTGCTGGTGTTTTTCTTTTTTTTTTCTTTTTTATTTGGGTTTTCACAAAAAAAAACCATAATACAAATAAAACATCTTTTTTTGAAAATAGCACCGTCCCAAGTTATCACTTCTTCATACGGACACAAACTCAATTTCATGCTCACTTTTATGTTCTATTCCATATCTTATTACTGTTTTACATTTTCTCCATAGTTTTTATCCTCTCTTACTTTTCTCAATTTTATTTTAATTATATCAATTCAAATCATTATATTTATACTTTCGTCTGTCCTGTTTCAATTTAATATTTTCTTTTCTCATTAAACAAATTTTCTCCTGTAGTTACTAATTGGAGTATGACACCTTTTTATCTTTTAATTTTATCCATTCAACTCTTATTTGAGCTTCAAAATATACCTTGAGGTTATAACATTCAATATAATACATAACTTCCAATCAAATTCTGCTTGGTACATTCTTTTTTTTTTTTTTACAAATTTTTATTAGTTTTCAATAAACAAACATACACAAACAAAACACAAGACATCAAAACATAAAACTTCTTTTTGGAAAGCGGCTTAGTCCCGGGTTACATCTTTTTATACAGACATAGATTTAAAATTTATGCTCACTTTTTATCCAATTTCATATCTTTTACCATTCTACATTTTCTATGTAGTTTCTCCCCTCTTTTCACTCTCTTAATTCTATTTTATTTATTTCATCTCAATTTAAATCATTATGCATATTTCTTTTGTCTGTTCTATTTCAATTTTCTATTCTATCTTTTCTCATTAACACAAAATTTCTCCTATAATCACTGATTGAAGTATGATGCCTTTGAATCTTTCCCCTAAATTTATCACTTAAAATAATATATACTTTTCATTCTGATTCTGCTTAGTACATTCTAAAGCTACTTACTATATTATAAAATAAAATAAGAAAATAATAAGTTTCTAATATAATCACAACAATAATCCATAGCAAATTAAACTCTATTATTAAATCCAGTTTTCTAACATTATTTCAGGTATAAATACAACAATATAATCTTATGTACTTTTGCAGAGTCTCTTTTTTTAATCATATTTTTACCCACTATTTCTGAATAAATCTTGTTTCTTTACATCTTATTTTAAACCTTTGTAACTTCTCTTCCCTTTTCCCTTCCTTTCTTTTTCTATTTCAGTTTTCCATTTGTCTTTTCTCATTAACACAAAGTTTCTCCTGTAATCAGATTGAAATATAATACCTTTAAATCTTTCTCCTAAGTTTAACACTTAGAATAATATATACTTTTCATTCTAATTCTACTTAGTGCATTCTGAAGTTGCTTACAATATTTTAAAATAGAACAGAATAATAAGTTTATATGATTAAAACAATAATCCATAGCAAATTAAACTGTATTATTAAATCCAATTTTCTAACATGATTTCAAATATAAATACAATAATACAATCTTGTGTACTTTTCTTTTTTAATTATATTTTTACCCAGTATCACTAAATAGATCTTGTTTCTTTACATTTTGTTTTAATCCTTTATAACTTCTCTTCCCTTTGTCCCTTCTTTTCCTCTCCAATCCTGCCTTTACCCCTTGTCTCCTAGTATATCTTTTATCTGTTCTATTTCAATTTTCTATTTGTCTTTTCTCTTTAACACAAAAATTCTCCTGTAATCACAGATTAAAGTATAAAACCTTTAAATCTTTCCCCTAGATTTAACATTTAAAATAATATATACTTTTCATTCTGGTTCTGCTTAGTACATTCTGAAACTACTTACTGTATTATAAAATAAAAGAGAATAATAAGTTTATAATATAGTTAAAACAATAATCCGTAACAAATTAAGCTCAATTATTAAATCAAATTTTCTAACATTATTTCAAATATAAATACAGCAATACAATCTTATGTACTTTGCAGAATCTCTTTTTAATCATACTTTTACCCACTATCTCTGAATAGATCTGATTTCTTTACATCTTATTTTAAACCTTTGTAACTTCTCTTCCCTTTTTCCCTTTCTTCTCCAATCCTGTCTTTTTACCCCCTTGTCTCTTAATCTCCACCTTCTTTCCACCTTCTTCTGTATTTCTCTTTTCTGTTGCTTTCTAACATTATATTGATTTTTCATCTTATTTTTCCCTTTTTTGGTTGTTTTTTTTAAATCTTAAATTCTCCATTCTCTTTCCCTTCTTTCCCTTTTCTTCCCCGGCTAAAATTGTTTGTTCATTAAAGATGGCTTCTTCTTCATCGCAATCTTCTTGTTCTTGTAATTTCTGGTAGATATAAATCGCCATTTCTAAAAAGTGGAAAACAGATCCAGAAGAGCTCTTCCCTTCTTGGTCCTCTTCTTTTAGCTTTTTAAATTCAATTTTCAGTTCATCAACAAGTAGTGCCATTGTAAAAAGTTTTTTTAAAACAACCCAAATATTTTTAGTCTTTCAAATAGTAATTTCCAAAAAGTCCCAAAGTCACCAAGCAATCCAAATACACACAGTCTGTTTCATTTAGCATTTTCTTCTTTTTATATTTTCTCTTCCTGGGGTTATAGTTCAGTTATAAAGCTCCAGTTGAAATATATCTTTTACAAGTTTTGTTACAATTTCGCTCTAATCTTGTAAATTCCAAGCAGCCTCCTCCAAGAAAATCTTAATGTTAGTTCTTTTCCTCTCCCTTCCCACTTATAGCAAATAATAACAATAATAATATTTTTTTTTCAATGCTCAGAAATCTTTATTGTCCCATTAGCTTCAATTTTCAATTTAATTACCTGCTGATGCCAAAACAGGTTGTTCCGATTTCTCCATTCATTTGCTATCACCGTAAGGAAGGAGAGTGAGAAAAAACAAACTTTCCCTTTTTATTTTCATTCGCCGCTTCTTCCGTCTTCATCAGGAATGATGTATCTTTAATAATACTTAAAGTCCAGGGCATTTAGGTATTACTTGTCATCCCGGTTCGCCAAAAATTTTCACTTTCTCAGCTTCCTCCTGCACATTCTTATCCGGATGAAAGCTTCTTTGTGGCGGCCATTACTGACTGCCGCTCCACCACTTTTGGAAAAGGGAGTTAAGCCAGCTGAGGTGGGGGGGTTGCGATTCCCCCAGACCCCTGCTGAGTCTCCCCTGTCTTCAGTTACCTCTATGGGGTAACTATAGCCCCCAAACCCAGCTGGATCGAGGGCACTCCAGTGGCGAGCGTAGCAGGAACCGCATACAATCGCGGATTCCTGCCGCTGCCGAAGCCTTGCAAACCGGAATTCTGTTTGGTACATTCTTAAAATACACACTATATTCTTAAAAAGTGATTATAAATATATGTAATTAAAACACTCATTCCATTCCAATTCAATTCTATCATTAATATTCATTAAAGTCTTAACATCTTTCACATTTTTCAATTAAATATCATACTTCTTTGGGAACACTTATAAGCTTTCCATAATTATTTTTCCCCTATTTCTCTTCCCTTATATTTTATGAAACATTAAACAATTAAGATGTTCCCATCCTTTCCTAATTCAATTCTCTCATTCATTTTATTTCATTTATTTATTAACAAACATTTCACTAGATTACCTTCTTCCCTCTCTTCTTCTCCCTCCCCTTTTTACCCCCTTGTCTCTCTAGTTCTAATTCTCTCTTCTGTTGCTTTCTAATATTATACTTATTTTTCAAGTTATTATTCCTTTTCTTGGTTGTTTTTTTCAAATCTTTTCATTCTCTTTCCCCCCTTTCCTTTTTTTTCCCCACATAAAATTATGTGTTCATTAAAGATGACTTCTTCTTTGTCCCAGTCTTGTTGTTCTGCAGGCATTTCTTGTTGTTTCTCAAAGTTCGAGATCTCCATTTCTAAGAATTGAAATACGAAGCCAAAAGAACCTCTCCCTTCTTGTGCATCTTTGTACTTTTTAAGTTCCATTTTCAGTTCATCTAAAAGTAGTGCCATTTTAAAACACTTTTAAACAACCACCCAATTGATTTTAGTCATTCAAATGCAATAACTAAAAATCCAGAGATCACCAAATAATCCAAATATTCCCAAGATGTTTCTTCATGCTTTTTTCCACTTTCTCTTCCTGGGGTTCCACTATTTTGTAGCCAAGTTTCAGTTAAAATGTATCTATTAGAAATCTTGTTGAGGTTTTACTGTATATTTCTTTTAATTCCAGGCAGTCTCCTCCCTTTTTTCCAGATCCTGCCCTTTTATTCTTTTTCTCTCCTGTCGTGCTTTTAAAAGCTTTTAAGTATCCAGAAATCTTTATTACCCTTTGACATTTTATTTTCAGCTTAAATGCCTATTGATGCAAAGTGGATTTTTTTTCCAATTTCTTATTTAGATCTCTTAGCTGTCAGTATAGGGAAAAGGAGAGAAGAAGAAAAAACCAAATCCTTTCCCTTTTCTCTTTCCTTCGCTGCTTCAAAATCTTCTTTGGAAACAATGTTATTTTTTTTTTAGTTTAAATTCCAGGATACCTTAGTTGTTGCTTTTGCAGTTTAACCCGGTCATCCAAAACTTTCTCTTCTTATCTTCCTCCTGCACATTCTTTTCCGGTCGAATTCTTCTTTGAGGTGGCCATTTCTGACCACCGCTGCAACCGTCTTCGGGAAAGGGAGTAATGGCCAACTGAGGAGAGTTGCAGCTCTCTTCAACCCTGCTGGCAGTCTCCCCCCTCTTCACCACCTCTACAGGGTGGCTTAGCCCCGAAACCAGCCAGCTTGGGGCGCTCCAGCAGCGAGCACGGATCGAAACTGCGCACAATCACGGTTTTGGTCTGTCTGTGGAGGCTCAAACCGGAAGTCGTGCTGGTGTTTTTCTAAAACTACGACATATACCTTCACTTTATCCAACCCTTTATCCAAAAACAAGGGGGGGGGGGTGCAGGTAGATGAACTTGACACAAGGATGCCTGGGAACGTCAGATGAGAATGGACGTCTTACAAGCCCACAAGCTGCCAGGACAGGGTGTTAGGCAGTACAAAAGTCTCAGGGAAGAGGCCAGGGTGTCAGGGCTCTGGCAGTTACCCCCAATTAAATCATGAGTCTCGAGCCAAACTTCCAAAACTTCAAAAGGATTTATTGGGAGTTAACATGTCCGGCATTGCCTGGGAAGTAGCCGACTCTGAGATACATAAATCAATTGTCACCCTTGACCCTGGTTTTCCCCCACCCCGTGTGCATATTCTCCAATGGGACACATCCATAGCCAAGAGTCATCAATCATGCTCTCCAGTTAGAATTTTGCACGGCAGAAACTTCAGTCACCTAGTTACTACGTTTGAAAACATTTATGGAATGCACTTTCGGTTTGCTAGCAGCTGCACTGCTCCCCCCTCCCTTTCTGTTGGCAACTCTAAAAAGACCATAGAGATATTTTATGAGTTGACACAGGGCTCCTCAGGGTCCCTTCTGGGGATTCTGTCACTGCCCCACCTGGGGCTGGGCATCCCAACTTCTTCTGCTGTGCCTGACCCCCCCACCACCCTTCTCCTTTCCAGGCAAACTGTCCCTGGAGGAGTTCATCAAAGGCGCCAAGAGCGACCCCTCCATCGTGAGGCTGCTGCAGTGCGATCCCAGCAGTGCCTCCCAGTTCTGAGCACCTCCCCACTGCCCAGGAGGCTCTGGACGAGTCCACCACCTCCCCAAACAGCACCCAACTTCACCGGGCGTCTCCAAGGAAGACACCAGCCTCCTCCCGTTCCTGCTTGGACATCGAAGTAAGGAGCACCTGTCAGTCTACTGAATTTTCTTTGGACTCACAGATATTTTGTCTCTCCCCCCTCCCTGAACACTGTAGCTTGGTGTGAATGTGACACGACTGTGGGGTGCAGCTGAGGGTGGGGGGGGCAAAGCCGGAGTCTGAGGACCAGCCAGTCTTCTGCCAGCACTTTGGGTTGGGGATGGCCAAAGGGGTTACTCTTCCACCATGCCTGCTCCTGGCTCATGTTCCCATGGCGGGGCTCTGAGTGCGACAGCAGCTTTTGCTGGTGAAAGTGAGGCCTGTAGCTCCAAGGCTCAGGCTGCAAATGCCAACGAAGCCGAAAGGCCCCCCAGGAGGGACCCCAGACACTCCCAGTTGGGCAGCATATAAATTTAATAGATTAACTTAATAAATTATTAAAGAGATACTAGGCCACCCGCAGAGGCTGGCAGACAGTAATGTCAACAAAGTATACTCCTGCTTTGCGTTGTTTAGGGTGTCCTCAGTGAAGTAGCTCTGGCATTTCCCACCGGGGGAAATGGGTAATGCTGAGGAACTGCACCCTCAGGGCTGTGCACCTGTCAAAAGCGCTTTGGGGGCCATGCTTCTTCTGCGCCTCCCTGCTCTTCCTTCCCTTCCTTCCTCCCTAGGAGCAGAGAAGCATCGGAGGTCCAAAGCGCTTCCTTCTTGCCCAGCTTTGATCTACACTCAGCACCATTGGATGCAAACTACCTTAGTTCAAGATGCTACAGCCCAAAACAGACCCCTCCTTCAAAAGGAGCCCTGGCCACACCCACCCACCTTCTGCCCCGCCCTCATCATACCCCCTTGCCAGCCCTTTTCTGATTTGCAGCACAAGGAGAGGAGGGGGTCATCTCACCCCGGGGGGGGGGCATTCAATAGCCCAGTCCAGCCCCTCCCCCTCCAGGCGACACAGCACCCCAAAAGGCAGCTGCCAACAGTTTTGGGAGCAGAGGGCTGTGCCTGAGCACAGCAGAGAGAGAGAGAGACCAGCATGCAGGAGCTGCTTGGGGGGAGCTGCCAACCAGAGAGCTTGGTGTGAAAAACGTGTGTGTAGAATTATTTGTCGACTGTCTTACCTGCTTTTCATTATAAAACGATCCCAACGCAGCCGCGAAAGATTCACTGCCTGCACGTTTCTTTTGTGCTCAGGTGCCCACGGAAAAGCCACTTTCTCGACAAGGGCTTCCGGTTCCCAAATGGCAGAGCCGTGGGCCGAGACTTGAATCGAGGCTGGGGGGGAATGGCTCTCGAGGGTACATCCAGACAGCAGGCCGCGGGGAGCAGTGGGCCCCCATTCACACCCCAGCCTTCCTGCGGAGGCTGTCCAGGAGGCAGAGGTCAAAGAGTCAAGATAGCGGCCGCAGCCATCCAGTCAAAGCCTCGCCACTTTTTACATGCCCCACCCAGGCTCAGGGACATGTGGCGCAGAGGATGCGTTCAGCCAGTTCTGACCAGTTCTGGAGAATTGGTAGCGGAAATTTGGAGTTGTTCAGAGAACTGGCCAATCCCACCTCTGACTGGCCCTGCCAGCCCCATCTCTTCTCTGCCTCCCATCGAGTCCCAGCTGATTAGCTGGGTCTTCTTGGTTGCCCTATACAGGAGAATGGAGCTGGAAAGCAGGTTACTGGGGAGGAGAAGGGGATTTTGTAGTATCCTTCCCCTGCCACACCCACAGAACTGTAAAAATTTTTGAATCCCACCACTGGTGTGATGGCTACCCAAGAAATCTTGCTAATGCTGAGGAATGTTCTGCCTTGGGGGGGGGGGGGATAGGGATGGTCCAGAGACGGCATGTGTGCCAGTGGCCCTGCCCAGTTGCCCACCAGCAGCCAAGGCCCCCTGCCTTCCCCTCCCCTTTCAGCCACTGAAGTCCTCCCCCTTTCCTGAAGCCAAGGCAGGGGACCCAGGCCAAAATCCAGGCCTCCCATCAGGCAGAAAGGAGTGGGAGGTCCTGTTCTCTGGATGCTGGCCAACCTCTCGCTCAGAAGGGCCCTCCGCAGCCATGCCTTGGACTACCAGGGTCAGGCTATGGGCGAGATGATGGGATTTGTAATTGGGAGGGCCACAGTTTGGAGAGAAAAGGATTACAGCATTTATGAAGCCATCCAGAGATGATGTTCCTCAGTGCTCCACAGTGGCCATTGATGAGAAGTGGTGCCTCCAGGGGAGGAAAGCAGCTTTTCCAGGATGCTGGAATTCTAGGCGCTGCAGTCCCAGAGGCGGCTCTGCATTTGGGCTCCCAGCTCTTCAAGCAGCAACGTTTAAGGGCAGTCTTGTTCCCCCAAGAGGCTAAAATGAGGGAATGGCCTGCAAGTGGCAGAACGTGGAAGCTGAGAAGGAACTCACAAGCCAGCAGGGAAGGAAGGGCCAGGACGCTTCTAATTAATTTGTTAAGATTTTTATTCCATCTTTGGTCCAGGAGTTTAAGGCAGGAAAAAGTTCTCCATCCTCCTGGCATTCCCCACAACCACAGTGTGAGGTACGTTGGCTGAGGGTAAACAGCTGAGGCAACATTCCCTCCTCCCCCCGGGAGCCTCTGGAGTTGAAACTGGGCTGGCATCTCCCTTCACCCGGATGCCACACGAGGCCTCCCCAATCTGCCTCCTTTGCAGCTGATTGATCCGTTATCCCCCCAATCCATTATTTCATTAAATTTGCATATTTACAGATATAAGCAGAATGAGGGTGGATTTGCACTTTTGCCAACAAACCAATTATCTAAAGGCCATTTTCCATAGTTTTCAGTCCCTGCTTAAGTTGTGATAATGTGTCAGAGAAACCCCAGGGGGGGGGGCTCGTGTTCCGCTCTCTCCTCTGAGGGGTCCCATCAGGGCCTCTTCCCTGGTCATCAGGCTCCTGTCCATCTGGGTGGCTTTGCGCCTGAAAATGACGCAGAGCATCATTGGCCCTCCCTGAAGAGAGCGGCCAGGCCCCCGTCCAGATGTTCTGGTCAATGCTGCAACCTCCGGCCTGCCCATCCCAGGAGAATCTCACGTGAGGGTAGATGCACCTATGTGCGCATCAGAAGGAAGGAGGAAGTGCTCATGGCCTCTTGAGAAGTCAGAGCTGGAAACAACACCCAGAGGGTGAGCAGGAGAAATGCACAAACACAAGGCTGTCCATTGCCTGGAAGCAGCAGCAGCAGCAGGCCTCGGTCATCTCTCCCGGCAGGCTCCAGGCCTCCCAGTGGTCAGCAAGGCCAGATGGGGACACTGACCAGGGACAGTCAGGAGGAGTCCATGAGGGTTTTGCCTGCCAGGCTCACCTGAGCGACACATCTGGCCTCTACAGCGTCACAACCCCCAAGCGCTCCATCCTCAGCAGGTCCCGTCCCTCGCAGGCGTCTCTGCTCTCAGCGGTGATGAACGTCAGCGAGATCTTTAAGGCAAAGCAGCGGCATCAGCCAACAGGGAGGCCGAGACCACCCCTCAGTCCCGATTGCAGGGCACAAGCCTCCAGGGTGGGCCTGGGCTGGGCTCTGGCCAAGGCTCCAGGTAGGGCTGGGAGAGGACCTGCAGCTGTGCCTCTCCTGCCCATTGAACCCTTTCGCAGCACCCAGAACCAAAGCCTGCCGGACTCAGGCCCCCTGCTGCCCCTGGCGCCCTGCATTGCGCTGACAGGAGGGCCCAGCCCCTCCCCCCTTGCAGAAGTTGATACACAAGCACTTCTCCATTTACAACCATCAGCTTAGTGACCAACATTACACCACAACCAGCCCTTCCATTTGCCTGGCCAGAATTCGGGCGCTTGGCAACTGGCCTGCATTTCTGATGGCAGAAGCTTCCAGGGGTCATATTTCAGGTTGGGTTCTAACAAACAAAGCTCCCCCCCCCCCAGGCCAATGGTATCAAGGCAGCCTCTCTTCTTTGTGTGTGGGTGTTTCAGCTGATGCCCATTTTCAGAAGCTTTTGTTCTCCTTCGTAACCCTTAAGGACCGAAGGAAGTCCTCCCATCCTGCCTGGCCAAGCCTGCGCACATTCCCTGCCCTTCCTCTGCTGGGCTGGGCTGGGCTGGGCATTTCTGAAGCCAAGAGATCAGCAGTGGAACTGCCTGTTTTCAACAGGTATTTTACAGCCACATTTAATGAAATGCAAATGGAGTAAGTGGCAAACAACTAATTATTTAAATCTGGCCTGATTACTAAGATATGATTCAAAAGCTTCAAAGGCTCACATCTCCACTAAAGGCCTGATAAAAGCATCATCGGCTCCTGCAGAATCCCAGCCCAGAAACTGGGCGTTCGGCCTTCCTTTCTTCTGGGAAGCTGCTCTGGGTCACCATATGGAGGAGCTCCAGTCTTTGGCCATCAACAGAATGCAGCAGTTTGGAAGCAGAGCAATGGCCGCATGTTTTGGAGGGGAAGGAGGGTTGGAAGCGTATAAGAGGTCTTTGCCGAAAGCACGGGGAAGAACTTTGGGCAGACCTCTTTTCTCCCCCCCCCCCCCCAACTGTCCTCCAACTCTGCAGGGGGGACAGAGGCGGAGAAAGGCTTACCTTTTTCTTGCGCTTCCTCCTCCTCCGGGGACAGAGCTTCAGGTTCAGGACCGTAAGAGTGATAAGAAAGCAGCGGATGCTGAAGAGGATCTCCACGGAGTCCAAGAGAAAGGAGAGCCCCCAGAGGACCAGGGCAGAACTCTGAGGAGAGGGAAGGGACGACCAGAGGTAGAAACCATGGCTCCACTGATGGAGCCACCCATCCATAGCATGAGCCATCCTGTCCAGGGTGCTGAACAACCCAATTGCAGGGCAAAAATGACACCTCCAAAGTATCACTGAGCCTCCCCCCCCCCCAGGATCCACTTCAGGAAGATGAAGCCCCGGGATCTAGAGAAACCCCTCCCCCACCATATCCCCCTTCGGGTAGCAGGAGCCCCGGGTCCTCTTGAGCAGACTTACATAGATCCGTGTGGGATCGAAGGGGCACTCGTGGGTGATCTGAATGACCTCCATGTCAGCAAAAGTGCACACAGACAGAAGGGCATGGCCCCTGTTGGCAAAGGTCAGGCCAATGGCCACTGCCAGCCCCACCAGGCAGAAGAGCGAGAGGAGGCTGCTGGTGATGCTCAGGGAGAAAACAGCCCATCCCTGCAAAGAAAGAGAAGTGGGAAGCTCTGGTGCCAATCTTCATTTGGCTTGCAAGACCACACACTCACCATTACGTTTGTTTATTATTTATTTTATTATTTACATTGATTTTACATGCTCCCCCGTCTCCCCGGTGTAACTCTGGGAAGTCATCATCACATCAAAACAATAGGAAAAATATATCAACAGAATAACCAACGGTTGCTGAGGACAAACGCATAAACACTCCACAAAAACAATCTCACATCTAATCTCCCAACCTTCGTACTCTGGAGCACACCCAGAGTGGCACGGGGTGGGGGGCAATCTGGAGGGGAGGGCATTTCAGAGGGCAGGGGCTGCCACAAGAGATAGAGGGAGGAGGAGGGTTCAAAGAAGAGGATAAGCCACAGATCATAGTTTACAAAGCACAATGTGCCAATTAGCTTAGCCTCTTCACAAAATTAACACAACTTTTCAAATTCATACAACACACAACGTATTATGTTAAAATATGGCTTGTTATTTGGGGTTCAGTTTGTGAAGTGAACAGTGACAGGTGAAACTGGCAAAATGGCTTTCTACAGCCAGAGGTCAAACTCAGAACAGTTCAGAAGTCACTTGACGTTTAGGGAAGAGCGGTCAAGTCCACATCATGGATGAAGATCCAAGCTGACCTAGACTCACACGACATTATATGAAGGCACCTGAGAATTTCAAAAGACGCCACATGGGATACCACTCAAACGCCTTGGGATTCAATTCCAACAGTCCTAGGATTGTAAACTCTAGGAACTGGAGTCCAACACAAATGGCGGGAAGATCTGGGAACTAGTATCCAAACAACCTTAAGCAGCGATACATCAAACTCACATCATCACATTGACGTCACATGATGTTTCTGGACTTTTTCCCCCTTTGCTAAACCGGGTGTGAGGATGGTCAGTGCATGACACATCCGGCCTGTGGGCCAGGAGTTTGACAGCCCTGGTCTAAAGCAAGTTTTTATTCAACCTTAGCAAAATTGAGATCCCCCATGTTGGCTGAGAAACACTGATCTAAAGGGCTTCATGTTCACAGAGTGGAGAAATTCTTCCCCAGAAAGTTTTGGAGCAGACAGTTACAATTAATCAAGCAATCATCCTGCCAGAAATGACACTTAGGTTCTTCCAAGCATGATAATGGCAAACTGAATATTTCTTAAGGAAACTATCACAGAATGGAAGCCATTGAAGATTATTTTTATGCTTCCTGGATATTGATCTGCATTTTAGGTAGTCTCTAATTAGTGCATTTTTATATAAGTGACATGAATCTTCCACGACAGCAGCCTTTAGAATTTGCACGTTAGGGAAATAATTTGCATTGAATCTCACCAGTTTCAAGGTTGACTCCGCTTTCCCTCCTTCCGAGGTTGGTAAAATGAGGAGCCAAATTGTTGGGGGCAAGATTAGAGAAGGCTGTAAAAGCACTATAAAGTGGTATATAAGTCTAAGGGCTACTGCTATTGATGGATGCTAGATAATTGCACATCTTTCATATGACTTCTCTATATTTTAGTTCATTATTTTTTCTTATTCTATTTGTAGAGGCATTTATATAAGCAGTTTTGTAGTCTGACTAAAACATTCCCCTTACTGGGAAATTCAAAATACAGTAAATAAGCCAAGCAGAGCTGCATGCAAAGGCCTACTTATAGTTCCTTCCCAATAAAAGTTTATAAGGGAACTACAAAAATGCCCTCTGTAGCTGGGAAAGCTGTTTACTTACAGCATCACTTTATGGCGTTATTGCCTGCTCTTGGGTGTTATCTTCCAGGTGGGGCAGAGAGTGAAGATCTAGATGGCCCTCAGGATAAGCAGGTTATGGGTGTGGTGAGGAGAAGAAATGAGGCTCAAGGTTAAGCCATTCTTTCCTAAAGGAGTTAGCAAGAGTTTCTGCAAACAGTTGCGGGTATAGCCTATTCAGGAACTCTTATCCAGAAACCTAGCTCATTTTCTGACTGGAGACATTTCTGCTCCTAACTGCCACAGGGACAAAATTGCTTACCAGCGACTTTTGGGATAGGTATCTGGAAAGCACAATGGCTGCTATTCCACAGGATATTGTCTGTAAAGAGAAAACCAGGAAATTACCCCATGCAAAGAGCAGCAGCAGCAGATTACAGTATGGTGATACAATTGGCCCCTCCAGATGTTGTCTTCAGGAGAAAAATTCAGCAAATTGAGAACAGCTGATGGCTTTGCAGGAATTAGTTTTGAAGATTCCAAGATCTAAAATGATTGTTCTATTATTTGAAGGAATTTGAAATCTCTGGCAAGGTAATAGCTTTAGAATTATGCTTGCCTTTTGCTGCTGCAGAATCATTCCAACACATCCAGTCACAACACATTAATACCATATTTGGCACAATTCCCAACTTTATCATTAAGACAGAAAGAAGATCAGAGGACACTTATTTTGTGGGTGCCCATCAAAACTAGTAACTGATTTTTGCTCCATTTCTGTCTCTGAAATAGTGTTGGCTGTTGAATTGATAATAATTTGATTTTTTTGATTGGGGGCTAACTTATCAGGGGACCCCACACCATCTGGGAGGCAGAATGAGCTTGGCTTTGATCTGCCCTGCAAGGCAGTAGAGCAGGGAGATGGGACTGGTTGGTCCTTTCACCAATCCCTCCATATCACATAAACCAGTCTACCTACCAAGATGGCTGAGATAGCCGAAATGATGTTAGAAATGGCATACTGCAATGAGATGGTATCTTGAGGGTTGGCAATGTGGCGCAAGACCGTTCCATTGACCAGGGCTCCTGAAATGAAGTTCAGGTGACCAATGACAATCAGGATGAGTCCTGTTTTCATCAGGAGTTTCTGGGACCTGCTGCTGTCAAGCATATCTAAGAAAGAAACACATTTGTTCCAGTGTACAGTTTTGCATCACAGGAAGGGAGAAGGAGGAGACTGTTAGGAACAGAAGGCGGAGAGAACTGGACATGCCGCCCATTGTGAAGTCAAGTTCAAGAGGCATCTCTGATCCTAATGCGGGGACCAACCTCATCCCTCCTTAACTCTTTTCTGAAGCATCCTCAGTTACAAGGAGGATTTCACTTCCAGATAGTCATTTAAGGGTTGGAAACATGGTGAATATATTTTGGAGGCAAGTCACATCTCACAGGCATTTTACAGATCTTGGAGAGCAAGGGGGGGGGGGGAGGAAGCTACCAACAGAGATCATCTGATGAACATAGTTTACTTGGACTTTGGGACTTACTTGTCAACATCCCTCCTCAAAGGCTCCTGTATGAATTAAGCCAGTCTGGGATAAGTGAGGGGGCTTCAATAAAGGTCAATAAAGGGGCAAAGAACAGTAATAACAAGGACTTCTTATAATGGAGTCTGTTCAGATGTTTTTTTTCCTTAACAATTTATAGGACTGCTCTTCTGAGCTTATTTACAGCTGATTAGGCCAAATTTCAGGGAACATCAAATGTTTTAGATTGATTAAAGCAAAAATAAAAGGTCTGTAAATGCAATTTAAGGTAAGCTTTAAAAAGCATGCTATGGCAAATGCTCTGATGCAGCTAGATGTGCAGAGTAAAGGAGCTGTTCCCTCACAAAAATCTGCAAGAAGCATTACCTAGACAAAGAAACAATACAAAAAGAAGTCCTGGGAAGCAAGATAATACAGTAGCCAAAAGGCAAATGCCTTCCCAATTTATTAGGTATAAGCAGGAGAAGCACAGTCAAGCTTGCAAAATATTGCTATTATGACTTATGACTGGAAATGAGTCTCTGGGTCTGACTCTAGAAACTCAGAATCTTCCTCTAAGCTGCTTCAAGCATTCAGATGGAAAAACAGCAGCAAGTCCAACCAGGGCCAGCACCTCAAGAGGGTGGCCAAGAGCTTTTGGACAGCTGTTGCTCTGGTAGGTAAAGTCTGACCCTGTAGAAGCAGCTGAACTGCAGTTCCCACCCCCCCATCAGTTGGCCAACAGGCAGATGTGGAGGGAGATGAAATTTAGAACATCCAAAGGCAACCATTTCTCTGCTCCTACACCAGATCAACTCTTCTGTTGACTCCCTTCCCATGAAACTATCTTGGTCTTTATTTTGGATTACAATTTTTAATTAACTTTTGTGAGTTTTCACTTGGCTGTTCTTGTCTGGAGAAGGAAGAAGCATCATCTTCTTCTTCTTCCTTCTTCAGAAGGAACATCGAACTTGGGGAAGGGAGCGATCTGTGGTGCTCTTCCATAGGCAGCCCTAGCTGTGCCTCCGGCATATTCAGCTACCATGCATGGTCTCTTCCACCACAATACTGGGGGGGGGGGGGTGCCATGGGCTCAGCAGGGATGGGCATTTGCTCCCCCAGCCAACTTATCTCCCACAGGTTGAGCCAGGGGCCATAAGGATGTTTGGTTTGTAGCGCAGTCAGTGTTTCCTTTGGGAAAGAACTAGGGCCTTCCTTTAAAGATTAACCATTGCTTAAACAGACAAGTGAATGAGGCCAGGACATCCCATAAATCTATACAAGGTGCAAAGGGGGGAGGGGGGAGGAGAGCAAGAGAGGCTGCTTGGTATGCAACTGGCCAGCCAGTCAGGCTCTCCTGGTTCATGGCGTGGTGACCCTGCTTCTCCAAAATCTGGTTGGGCAGGTGAATGCCCATCTCTTTTGTTCACCTGACTTTAAATTCCTCCAGGGCAAATAACTGTGTGTGTGTGTGTGTGTGTGTGTGAGAGAGAGAGAGAGAGACAAGAGAGAGAGAGAGAGAGAACCAATTCAAGACTTTTAGACCACCAAGACTATCTCCATGCAGCATTCAGTTTTAGTTTGTGCATGACAGGCAACTGGAAAGCCTCATTAAGGCGTATTTTGTGCAACATTTCGTGCAAGATTTGACATTTCATCAGCCTTTAACATTTTCTAATTATGGAAAGTTTGTTTAGATCATTTTTAAATAAGGCACACGGCTTTTCCATAATTAGTTCAATTTGTGTTCTTCCTATTTGTTCAGAGATGCATTTAACTGTTTTGGAGTCTGGCCCCAGAACTCTCATTATTGGATTGAAAAGAATTATACTAAATAAATCAAGCATAGAACTGTCTGCAAATTCCTTTAAGGGAGAGGTTGCCTGTGGAATTGCCCCCAGTAAATGTGAGATAACTACAACAAAAGTAACCATATTTGGAAAAGACTTTGCATTTTTCAGTGATCGCCCAAATAGAAAATAAAGATCATTTTGTTTTGAAAGAGCAAAGATTTCCATTTAATGTTAGCTGATCACCTTCTCCCAAGGCTCTCCTGGGATTCAGTGCATAAGAAAACTACTTTTCATATGAACTGCCAATGCTTCCATTTGTTTCCCCTGCTCTGCACGGTCTCCGAATGAAAAGACCCGTTCAAGGTATCCTGGGAATCCTCATTCACGCTCCCGACGTGCCAAAAGGCCGGCGCGCCACGCACCTTGACTCCCAATTGCAGCCACCCGGACTTCCCACCGTCCTGCAGCGGAACCCTGGAAGAGGCACCCAGAGGCCGGTGGCTCTGCCGCCGAGGGGGCGAGGGAAGAGAGCGGCCCGGCCCGCTCTCGGCCCCTTTTCTCCCCCGGAGCGCGGGGCCCGGCGGAGGGCGCCCGAAAGGCCGATCGAGGCCCCCAAGGCCGGACGGCCACCCCCGCCTCCCCTCAGGCTGGGCGCCGCGGGGCCTCCACTCACCCAGGCGACACATGGGGCCCCTCCCCGCTGGGCCGCGCCGTCGCCGCTGCAGGAGCTCCGAGGAGCGGCGCGCCTTTCCCGGCCACCCGTCGGGGCTCCTCTGCGCTCCAGCGCCTGGTGGGCCCCGCGGCTGCTCCTCCCGCTCGGACCCTCCGTCTCCGGGAGGCGGGCCCCGAACAAAAGGCCCGGCTCCGCCTGCGGCCTCCGCCTGCGGGAGACGTGACTCACCTGCTGGCCCCACCCGGCCGAGCCGCTCCCTCCTTCCTGCAGCAACCGCCGCGCTGGGCGCGCCCCGGCCCAGGCGAGCCGGTGGCCGCGGGCAAGCAGAGGAGGCCGGCCCGGGCGGGAGCGGGGTTGGCGGGGCCAGTTGGGCGTCGAAGCCCGAGCAGCCCCTGGTGTCAGCGTGGCTTCCCGAGCCGGCGCCCTGACTGGCTGCGCCTCCGTCTTGGGGCTTCCGTGGGCCGGTGGGAGCCAGCCAGCCAGCCAGCCGAAGCCCCGCATCTCTCTCCCGGGGCAACTTTCCGCGCTCTGGCTGGCTGGCATTCTGGGGTGGAAAGCAATGGCCCCCAACCCGCCTTCCGTGGAGGGCCTGCCCCCAAAAGAGGGCCGTGAAAATGTCCACAGGCCCCTCACAACCCCGGACAGAAACTCTTTTCAACTCCTTCCCTCAAGTCAACGCCTACAGAACAGAAAGGGCAGTTTCTCTCCCGCCCCCCGCCCCGAACGCCATCCCTCTGCTAGACAAAGAAATCCCTCCACACCCTCCAACTCTTTGCAAAGTCTGCCCTACTATCGCTATTAATCTTCTCACCACTCCTTATCTCCCGTCCCCTCCCACTTGTGACTGTATGGCTGTAAGTTTGTCGCTTGTATCCTTACAGTGTGTGTATATACATGTATGTATGTATGTATATGTACATATGTATGCATTTATATGGACTGTTTCCTAGTAGGATTGGATGGTTTTTTGTCCCCTGTGACTATCATTAAATGTGTACCTGATGATTCTCGACTCTTGACAAATGTATCCTTTATTTTATGTCCATTAAGAGCTTATGCACCAAAGACAAATTCCTTGCGTGTCCAATCACCCTTGGCCAATAAAAGAATTCTATTCTGTCCTATTCTAGGTGAAGGCCTCCCATCTGAAGTGGCCAAGGGGTGTAAGAAGAGGGTGCAAGTGGCTTGTCTTCCTCCATATTTTTTTTTTTTTATAAATTCCCAGCCTATTTTAGAGTGCTGGGATTTCCATGCAGCGTCTTGTCCAGAGGCAACTGGTTTATTTTTGAGGGAAAAGGCAGGGGCAGATCTTTCCCCTGAAGAGAGGATGGGGGAAGAAGTGTAATTATGCCAGCATCTCTCGGGAGACAAAGTTCCTCCGGGTCCTTCTGGGCAACCCACAGCTTCTCTCCGTGAACCCACAGCTTCTCTCCTCCAGAGCCAAGAGGAAGGCACAGGATATTAAGCAATGGGATGACACTGGAGGGCTTGATTTGAAGGGACTGCAAAGCTGAGGACAATCGGACGTTCCTCTTGGGGTTCAAGAACGTAGAGCAGTGATGTTTTGGTGGCAGGAGAAGCTGGCGAAGGAGAGCCTCAGATGGGATCTGGTCCCTTCACTCCAGAATGGAACCACGGAGTAATGGGTTTAAGTTAGGAGGAAGAGCTTCTGAAGGAAAAGCCTCCCTTGCAGGAAGAGCAGCCTGGCAGGGAGAACGATGGTCGAAGGAGGCGCTCAGTTCCCCCTTCCCTGGAGAAGTCCAAATGTTGGATTCCTGTTCTGCGCAGGGATCCACAGCCCTGGGGCCTTCGGGCTCAGAGCCAGTGACTTGGTGCCGCTTTGGGATGTGATGGGAGGGAGGAGTCCTTGGTGCTCTCTGAGCTTCATCAGCTTTGATGATATTCCCTAATTTGGGGAATGAAACATCTGCAAGAAAACCGCCAAGCTCAGGGAGTATCAAGGACCTCACAGCTCAAACCAGAGCTGCTAACAGTCTCCTGTACTGAGATGGGAATATTAGGTTTTGAAGTACCCACCACTAACTTTGCAGACAGATGCTAACATCTGTCAATGTTTTCAACGTTCAAACATGTAATATATGCAAACTTCTCCTTCTGAAAGGATGATCTGCACCACTTGGTTATCTTCAACATCTGCACTTGCCCTTCACAACATCCAAGATCTATCCTCTTGGTCTGAGAAGCCCTCCTCCACATTTAATGAGAGATTTACATGAAGAAGTGTCGACTAGCAACAATGTCCTGTTATTCCAGGACAAAGAAAAGGGAGATGAGGCCTTAAACAAAGCTTGATAAAGTGTTGCAACATCTCTTCATTCTTTGCTCTTTCTAACAAAGGTTTATTTTATGCTATTTAACAGTACCCGGGGGTCAAAAAGCGAAGGACCTATTCCTTGGTTCCATTGTCCTACCCTTTTTGGATGGAGCAAAAAGTATTTAAAAAGAAGTGGAACCTCAGACCACACATTCATTATAGAACAGTTCCACAATATACTTCTTTTCCCTTCTTGCATTTCATGTAACATTCCGAAATATTCTTCCTTTCTGCAGCTGAAAACCAGAAACACATTTTATTTCAAATATTTGTACTACCTATGGCTGAATGCATACAACATATTAGACTAGGGTGAAAGGAGATTAAAACATTTGCTGTTTAGCTTACTGAAACACAGCTTTTGTCTTAGAATGGTGTGTGCCTCCCTTCAAAGGCCATCTAAGGTGTTATTGGTTTGGGCGTATACAGCAACTGTTCTTTTTTTCTTCTGGTTTCAGGGTTAACCTGTTAGGCAATTCCAGTCCCCAGATCTGAAAACGGGATCTCAGGCAACAAGTATAGGCAATCTGATGCCCTCCGATTCCTCCAAACTCACTAGAGCAGGGGTCGCCAACCTTTTGGACCTCAGGGACCACCAAACTCATAATTTTAAATCCTGTGGACCAGAGACCCTGGGAAAATCCCCCCCCCCCCATTTTCCTACTGATCTTTATTTGGGATTGCAGGATAGCGTTTCCAGCTCCGTTCTCGGGGGCAGAGAGAGAGAGAGAGACTTTTGGCTTCATGCAAGGAAAGCAGCAGAAGCCGCAGAAGTCTTTCTCTCCCCCAAACTCTGCCAGAAATGAGTCTTTGTGAAACTTATGGCGCCAGCGCACTCTTGGAGCAGGATCCTTGCGAGGTCCCAAAGATTCATTTCTGGCGGAGTTTGGGGGAGAGAAAGACTTTTGCTGCTTTCCTTGCATTCAGCCAGAAGCAGAAGAAAGAAGCAGAAAGAAGCAGCCCAGTGGCCAGGTGAGGCGCGTGGGGTGAGTGGGGCAAATTCCCTCCCTCTGGCCTTTCCCCCCTTCCCTCACTACTTCGTGTTGTTCACAATGTAAGTGATGCAAGCCTCATGTTCCCACAGGCCATGTGGGCGGTGCAACCTTGTGTTCCCACGTAACCTGGATTAATTGCTTTGGGGGTGCTTTGGGGTGACATTTCTCTGCGGACCACCGAAATTTTCTCGTGGACCACCAGTGGTCCCTGACCCACTGGTTGGAGACCCCAGCTCACCTGCTCCAACCCAGCCAGCCTCAGGGATCCCTGTCCAAGTCCGACCACAGGCAGCCAAGTCCTCTAGGGGGCAGCAAATAGGCATGTTTTGACTCCCAAGCAGCAGTGCTGGCCAGAGGGACCCCTGCCTGGGAAGGGATGGGGTTTCAAGGAAGGAGCTTCAGAAGCAGAGAAGGGCCGAAGGGAAAATCCAGAGAGATTCAATGGGCAAACGGGATCCAATGAGAATGAAACAGGAATATTTATTAAAGGCATTCTTTAGGTGTGTGTTTGGCAAACATACGATATACACGCACACATGTATGTACACTCTTACAGAACTCACTGAGCATCACCAAGAGCTTAAATCAATAAATTAAAAAGAAAAAAGAAAACTGAGGTTTTATCCTCAGGTAAGAAAAGCCATGTCCCCAGAGCCCGGATCAGGGCAGGTACCCGGGGAACCAGGAGCAAAAGCCAAGGAGGGGGGCGGGAAGGGGGTTTCACCCTCGGGCCTCAAGGCACTCCAGCGTTCTCTCCTCTGGCCGGTGTCCGTCTGCTTGGGCACAGTGGCCAATGCGGGCACTTGGGCTCCCAGCCCCTCGGGCACTGGGTGGGTGGAGGCAGGCAGCAGTCTGGGGGAAGGGGGAGTCACATTCATCCAGGGTGATGTCGGGCACATCGTCAGATTGGCTGTCTGAGCTCTCCAGGTCACTGCGGATGCTCTCGGGCTGTGCCAGAGTGATGTCCCAGGTCTTGCTGGCCACACAGTCCTTCTGCTCACAGCTTTGGTGGTTGCATATTTGCTCCTCCTCCTCCTCCTCCTCCTCCTCCTCCTCCTCCTCCTCCTCCTCCTCCTC
>BLBF01000046.1:2193440-2268925 GCA_015471245.1 Laticauda colubrina | reverse complement strand
TCCTCCTCCTCCTCCTCCTCCTCCTCCTCCTCCTCCTCCTCCTCCTCATTTTCTGCCATTTGGGTGGGGACATGGAGGGAATCCTCGGTGCTGCTTCCACTAACAAGCTGGTAATGGCTGGGCTTGGTCTCTATGTCCACCTGGATTTCCATGTTGTTACACTCTCTGTGGGGAAAGGGCACCGTGTGAAGCTCCATGTTACCAACAAGATTGATAAGTTTTAAGATGAACTTGTCATATCCTGGGACACAGATGCTATTATGAGGAGAGGCAGGAAGTGAGCAGGAGTGAGTGTAGCGCCCACCCACCTCTAATGTGTTACGGGAGCAGTGTAGAGTGACCCCCTCCCTCTATCAAAGCCTCCCAGGGCATGGACAGCTAATTGAGCAAGAACAAACATGGTGGATTCCCCTTCACCCTGGCACTGTCGCTTTCCAACAGAAGGCAGCTCTTTCCATCCTCTATTTGGGGAGCAAACATGTCATGATCAACCTGCAGTTTCCATTTTTAAACTTCCAATTTATTTATTTATTTTAATTAAATATAAATTTGCACATTTTTCAAGGAAAAGAATCAAAAATACAGAGGGCCCTTAGTGAAGCCCTGCCAATAACTGCCAAAGCACCCTTTTATCTGCTATCCACAAGCACCAGCTGAGGCCTCAAACCAAACCCCTCCCTTTCTTATACCATGCTTGAATTTTTGGATGCTCTGCATCTTCTGCACTTTCAGGCATGGCCACCACATGAAGGAGAGGGAGAACCACCCCATGCAGTGTTCACTTCCCCTCTATGCACAGCCCTTCCTACTACAGGAAGTCTTGCCGCTGAATGGCTCATTCAGATTAATCTATTACTCATAAGATTTTGCTCAAAGGACAGAATAATGAAATATACACCAGCATGTGAACCACTACATGGTTTAGGGAGCATTCTCCTATTTTAGTTGACTTGCAGAATTTAATAATCTTCAAAACACACACATTGGAATCCGCATGTGTTTTCTAGCCAAACATCGTAAAAATAATAATGCCCTTTTGACAAAACCAAGCTGTACAAAAGATCTCTCTAAAGATGACAGATTTTTACCTTCCTGCGCTACGAGCTGGATTGGCTCACCTGTCTTGGGGATTGTAGGAACTGATGATGGAGCCTGCCATGGCTCGTGTGCTCGCATTATCACTGATGGCTCCGAGGCTGACCGAATCCTTCGGAAAGATCTCTTTCTGCACATCAGCCTGCACTTCAAGCCTGACCGAGAGAAAGGAAGAGGCCTAAGGATGCGTCTCAAATCCACTTTGGTAGAAGGTGGTTCTGATCACGAGAACCATGAGTGGAGACATGCACAAGACCTGAATATCCCATGGCTCAGTTTTAAGGTTCTTTTGTTCACATTATCCATTGGGATGAACGTTGGCTTTGCTTCTTTCATCCTAAGAAGCACCATCCTATCTGTGCCAGCCACCTCCCATTTTCCCAGCATGCAGCAGCAGCAGCACTTTTCTCAACACCCCAAAGGCAATTTCTCCACTGCTCAATTTTCAGGAGGAGAGTCCGCATTTCACTTGGGGAGCAAAGAAAAAATGGCCATAAACATTTGGCTCAAACCCTGCTCTCTCGCCCCTGGACCAATTCAATGGTAAGCTGCAAATGCCTTCTAGTTCTCAGAAAAATAGCCAACTCATTGCTATTTATGGCCATTCTATCATGATCTAGTTAAGTTGGACGCTGTACAACAATCAAAGTCATATTTTCACCTATATCTGGTCCCAGATTCCATGGTCCTGAACACATGCATACATGCACACACGCCCTCCCTACATACACACACAACAGCAGGCATGAATGCTTACCTGCTGTACTTTCCTTTTCCTCCTAAAAGGACTCCACCACTTAGAGTGCCTCCGGAGAGTGCAGCGAAGCTGGCTGTTTCACTGTAGTTGCCCTGCATGACGCTGAGCCCGTCGGTGGGGCTTCCACTAGTGCTCAAAACACTCGTCAGCCCTTCAATGCTGCTCTCGCCAATGCTGGGGTTCTTGAGTGCCCTCCAAGCATCTGCCACTAAGCGAGAAGAAGGGGATGAAGCACAAAATGGAAAGCACCCTTCTAGTAAAAGAGGAGCCCACTGGAATTACGCCCCAAGAGGTAAAATGCTGGCTTTATGTTTGAGGCTGGGGCCCCGGGGAGGGGCGGGTTAGAGCCTGTTTCCTGGCTTGGTGGTTGATGGATTAGATTGGCCCCAGCTGCTGTGTGTGTTTTATTTTGGTGCTGTTTTCTTTGTTTATTGTAAAGCCTAGTGATACATAAAAGTGAGATACATAAATCAAGTAAATAAATAAGTACTGGAGAGCTGTAACTGGGCAATTTAGAAAGATTTTTGTGGAGGAGCGGTATACAAAAAATGTGGAATATGCTTTACCTGCACGGTCTGGGACTCTTAGTTGTTTTTACAAATGTATTGTGCAAGAACAACCTCACCCATCCAAAACTGCCCAAAGAGCCCTCCGGTTGTGCCCTCCTTGTTCCCAAGTGCCCCCCAAAAAAATTATGACCAGAGTAAGCTACTTCTTTACCTGTAATTGGCCCATCATCTTCATCAAACTCAATTTTAACCCCTTTTCCGTTGGCTGTGCTGACACCACAACCTCCTCCTCGACACAAAGAAATGGGGACCACTCCATACACATAGGCCAGCATGATAGGGACACCAATACCTAGGAACAAAGGATGTATATCAATAAACAGCAAGAATCCTACAGGAAAGAGAAAGCTTTTCAATACAAAGTAGTGTATCTCAGCAACTGTTACCAATTATTCATAGAAGGTATTCAGGTAGACTGCAATCCAATCTGTCATGTTACAAATGCGGTGCAAGTACTCTCTTATAGAGTATCTTCCTATCTTATATGGGAGAGAGGTTTTTTCCTTGTAAATTTGTGTCCATCTCTGCTTTCCCACACAGTTTTGCCAGACTGTCCTAAAAAGCCCCTCAGCTTTCTTGCAGTAGAGATGTGACCATACTGAACTCTGGATACCAATGGTGAGAGAGGGTGGGGTGGAATACCTGCACTGATGGCTACTTGAAAAACAGCAATAATGTGTCCATCCCCTGTTCCTTTCATCTCTGATTCCTCCCTGTCTAAATATGGTATTCCAACTGGCTGTTAGTAGTGATATACTTGATATACGAAGCTTCTTGCATCCCCAAAGCAACCTGTGGGCCGAGCCCTATTCTCAACCGGGCTGTGTGAGCGGCAGGCTGGCACAGGTGCACATGCAGCCCCACTCATGCAAGTGGTGGGTGCATGTGCCTCCTACCCATCACACAAAACCATCCGTCCCCTCTTCCCCCATCCCCCCACAGGCTGCCAGCAGGGAAAGATTGGAGAACTCTGCCTTAGAAACCAACAGAAACAAGAAAGCTTCAGATAGGACATTCCTCACCATGTATATATGGAGACAGGATTGCCTTGGTAGTAAGAAACATGATAGATGTTACTATCCTTGGGGGGGGGGGGGAAGAACCACTGGCTGTTTCCAGACAGAAGGTAAAGTTTCAATGTATAAAAAATGAATTTCAGAAAAGACAGTTATGTGATAATGACAGGAGAATATTTAAAACAACGACAATCCTGGTTAAGGAGAAGGCAGGAAACAACCTTAAAGTAGTTTCTGAGAGGCTAGTCTTGAACAAGAGCAACAAAAACATATGTTAAATGGTATAATGGATCTTGGCTGTCCAAAGCACATGAAAAGAATGGTTTGGATCAGATTTCGGAGCCTAAAGACCAAAGCTTCGTATGTCTTAAGAACACCATGGCCTCAAAGCACTACAGCCTCACTCACTAAGAAGTATGATTCAATGAGAAAAAAAATCAGAGTCTACAAATAAATGCAGGACATATCATGTTTCAAGCACTGGATCAAAACTGGGTCCCTTTTGCAGCTTAAGACCATCATATTTCCTCTCTACTCAAAAAATAACCCCCCCATCACTTATTAACAGGTTTATTTATGGAATCTTCTGCATTTGGACAGCACTCAATCCACAAATGACAACTATGTGCTAGGCATGTAGTTGGGACAGAGCCAGCCGGCTCCACATCACCATTAGCTCAGTTACACAAGAATTGGCACATTGGTCCCATCTGCCTCCCTTAATCCAGAGAGCTCATTTGATTGTTAAATAATTTTCCATGTTTCTATTTCTTGACATTTTTTTCTATTAATAGATGTTATTTGTTTAATCATTAAAATCTCGGGGGGGGGGGGAAGATTCCAGTAATATTGAAACTTAAATCCAAGAATAATGGTAGAATAAAGGGGAAAAGGTGGTGAGAATGAGAAAAAAATATACCTCAGAGAACAGCTGCTGCATAAACTGAGGATGAGAAAAAAATATTGAAAAAAGAAGAATGAGTTCAAAAGGCAATATATGGTGTAAGAAAACAAGGGTGATTGGCAAGGAAATAAAGGCATAGTGTATTTTCTTGGGGTAAATCGATTTTTACGAATTTTGGCTGGCACAGTCTAGGTGAAGAGCCTTTTTTGCTGTGGCCCCAGCCCTCTGGCATTATTATTGGGGATAGGAGGCGAGGTCCACCTCCCCAAGTACGCACTCTGGCCTTCCAGAAGAGCCTAAAAACCTGGCACTGCTATAGGGCCTGTTGCGTTGCGGGTGGCTGATGGTTAGAGAAGATCTCTGGGGAATGCATATTAAGCATCCAGAAGAGCATAAAAACCAGGCTGCCCCTTGGTTTTTAGCTTCTCTATTCAGTTTTTCTAATTTTAATTATTTTCCAATATTTTTATATTTTTATTAAATTGTAAGCTGGCCAGAGCCACTCTATGTGAGATGGGTAGCATAGAAATTTCGTAAATAAACTATATTTCATTTTCTTTGCTTATCTCATTTTCAATTTCTTTGGCTTACTTCTTTTTTGCATGCTGCCAAAGTGCTAACAGTGCAGTAATTTTTGTATGTTATACTTATTTAAATAATTATATAAGTTAATATAGTCAATATAACCTATCATGGAACAACAAGCAGCTAAAGAAAATCTGCAACGAGTTTTGAGGGGCAAAGATTTGATTGAGGAAAAGGACAAATGAACATGGCAAAATTCCTCCTTGGCGCTTTCACTGTCATATTTCTCAAGGCTGCTCTTCAGGTTTGTCTAGATAAGGAGTGGCCAGTCCTAGGCTACGAAGTTCACGCAGTCCCGGAACCTGCTTTTGTTGTTTGAGCAATTACACCATCAGGAAAAACCACTGAGCAACAAACACACACTTGTCCATTTCTTGGCAGTTCTTTCGAATAATCTAGGCCTCTTTTTATTTTGGGGTTGCATCGCCCAGCCCTTAATTTACAACACCAAGTTCTGCCCATTTAAAGGTCACTAGGGCTCTCAAACACTCTCCCTAATATGGCTGTGGAGACATTGCCTGCTCTGTTCTAGAGACTGAACACACTCAGGAACAGCACAGCAGAGCAGTGACACGCGTCTGACGCCTAACTCCAAAGGGCAGACAAAAATGCAGCACTGGAAACAGGGAAAACTCTCAGCAGGCCCAAAGAAAAGATACCAAGAAAAGATGAGGCAGAAACAGAAGACGCTGCAGTTGCGGGAAGAGGCCAAAAAGGTCCTGGTTGAGTTCCTACTGAAATCTTACCAAAGAGAAGGTGAGCATTCTCCAAGGCAAGGTGTATGATTTGCCAAAAGAAGTGACAACAGGGGGAACTCTAGAGCCCATACTGGTTTATTTCCTCAAGCAAATATAGTAGCAATTGCACTCATCCTGTGCAAAATAATGGATGGAAACAAATGAAAGAGAAAAGCAACATGGAATTAAGGAGAAACTTCTTAACAGTGAGGACAATTAACCAGTAGAACTGCTTCCCTCCAGAAATTGTGGCTGCTCCATCACTGGAGGTTGTTAAGAAGAGACTGGACAACCACCTGTCTGAAATGGTATAGGTTCTCCTGCTTGAACAGGGGTCTAGTCTAGAAGACCTCCAAGGTCCCATCCAGCTCTATTATATTCTATTCTAAAACTATTTTGTAGCACTTTAAACATATTCTCTACCAACCAGTGTAATCCCACTATAATTTCTGCCAATTAAACTGAAAGAAATTATCTGAATTATCAAAAAAATGGGGAAAGCTTAATAGGAAGGCTCCTCTGACTTGGCTAATGGAATTGTCAGTGATGGCCCCTTAAAGAGTCAGACACCCTGACTAGGAATGTAGGCAGAAACATGGTAATTCTTCCAAAAGAAAAATATGAAAAACCTCTTTTAAGCTGCATGAAGTCCTGCAATTGCTCTGCAGAACTGCTTCTGGATTTTAAATAGGTTTGTCTGTAACTCAGATCCAGAACTTCTGTGCTGGCTCAGGGATCCCAGGCCCTCTCCAAACAACTGCCAGAGCAAAGCCCAAGCGCCCTAGCACATACTGGAGAAGAGAAATCTATCTTACCAACACTGACTGCAGCAATGACAGGGGATGCAATCACGGACAAGGTTACTCCACCCGTGATTGCTAAATTCCTCTTGTGTTTGGAGGTCTTCTTCCCCTCGTATCTACTGTGAATCTGGTGCATAAACAATTAAGAATAAAGAAGAATTAAACCTGGAAAAGATTATCAATACAGAGAAGCTGTTTATACACTCCTGAAGAACTGAAGACATGTGCCTTATATCTCTAGGAAAAATAAAAAGGTTGAAGTACCCAGAGAAATCAAAATGTCACTATATCGATAGTAGCTCAGTGTGGCAAACAATAGTATCATAAAAGCTTACAGCGATGTTCCTTTTCAATCATTAACTGAATGTATAGGGAACTAACAAAGAGCTCATTCCTGCCACAGACATTGATTTTACTTATGGCACATTTTTCTTGAACATCAAGCTTCCCCATACCTTTAAGGCAAAAGCTGACCGCAATGTTCTTTTTCATTAGATACCTTCTGCAGGGCTTATAAAATGCCCCTTGCCACTCTGCTGATGCTTACCTTCCTCCCAACATAAACAGGGATTCCAATGACCATGGCTGGAATAGCAATGCCAGCAATCAGAGAGATCCCCACGGGGGCACCAATCAACGTTCCCAGTTGCCATAGAATCTTCTTCTTACGGCTCCATGGCTTTTTGCCCCAGAAGGTACAACCAGAAGGACTGCAAGAGATTTCACAGGGAATTCAGGTCTTCAGAATCACACGCAGGCTACAAGTGTTCGATCAAGTCTATTTTCCCAAGGAATGGAAGAGTCTTCAGAGGAACCAAGTAGCTCCTCAGTCAGAATTGCTCCCCATCCCACCCTTGTTGTCTCCCAAAGTTTTAATTTCTGGACGAAAGGATACAACCGTTGGGATCACTTTGCTGTACAAAGAACAATGCAATGGTGTGATTTCACAGCTGCAGGTTTTGGGAGACAAAAAGGCATAAGCAAATATCAGCTAGTGAAACAAAACAACAAGGTCTCCAACCAAATTACCTGAGGTAATGTAAATCAGAAATTTCCTTCATACACAGCCAACAGAACTCGCAGCCACATACAGCGCAAGTCATGTGGTTACAGCTACCATCGTTCATTTTGATAATGTAGGCACTGCAGCGGGGACATGGCTTGATGTCATCGGCTGCAAAAGTGAAAAGGAAACTAGTCAGCTTCTTAACTGTGCACATTAAGGAGATTCCAGTACGGAACCAAAACTTAACCAGCTGTCTTGTTTTAAGAAAGAAGAAGACTCCTTGTATCTTTACTTTTTCTGGCCCACCCCTTTCTGAAGAGGGAAGTGCAGCTTACATCATCTGAAAGCACAAAACCCTGAGCTTGATAGTCCTGAGGATCAAGCTTTAGTCACTTCAAAGACTGTCCTGTATCTAACACATTATTCCTCCAGGATGGTTCTGATAAGGCTGCAAAAGAGAATGGCTCAGCAGCGATTCACCTGTGCTCATTAAAGAAAGATCAGAGACATCGACCTCTGTGCAACAACTGTCCTAAAAGTGGCCACATGGAAAACAGAGCATTTGGCTGCAGGGATAAATTTAGCCTGCTATAAAGTGGTTTCTGCATTTTATACACCACGAGGACACAAAGCTGTACTTGACATACACGTTCAATATGCTAAGTCTTACTGGAAACTCCCATCTTTTTAAAGATTCAGACCAAGAATACTTGGCAATACGGATAACCCTCAACTTACAACAGTTCACTTAATGGCCATTCAAAATTACAATGGCACTAAGGACTGTTTTTCACACACATAGGTGTTGCAGCAGCATCCCCAAGGTCACATAATCAAAATCTGGACACTTAGCAACTGACTCAGATGTGACTGATTTGAACTGACCGTCAGGCTGCTGTGTCCCAGGGCCATGTAATCCCCTTTTGTGACCTTCTGAAGAGCAACGTCAATGGAGAAGCCAGATTCACTTAACTATGTTTCCAACTTAATATTTGCTATGATTCACTCAACAAGAGTGGCAAAAAAGGTCATAAAATGGAGGGAAAATAACTAAACAAATGTTTCACTTAGCAACAGAAATTATTGGTTCAATTATGGTCAGACTACATGCAATAGACTGTTGTGGATTTCCCTCCTTTGTAGCTCCATCCAGTGAACCAAATATATTATGGAGAAGTACATACAATATATTATGGATGAAATCTCCATCTAGCCATGCATTTATATTGCTGCTATTTATTTATATTGAGCTCAGGACCGCAGAGGCTGGGAACACGTGGGAGGCCTTCATTGTGCAATGGATAGGCAAAGGCTAAAATGATGGTGAATGATGAAATGGTCACCCATCTCACAAATATGATTCTGAGAGATTAATAGAAGTTAAAATACAGTATAAACAGAGGGCATATTAAAAATATATCTTCTCCCATCTAACTAACACAAAGTGGCTCCCAAACATCACTTTCTAATAGTGTGCTGCACTTGGCTATTCTCTTGGAACCCATGCCTGTGAAAAGAACCAGATCTTCAAAGCTTTCCAAAAGGAGCAGAGTTGGGGCCAATCAAACCTTGGGCAGTACAGTCTTCCACAGGGCAGATGTAGCAGAAAAGGCCCAGTTCCTGAATCCAACACCGAACAACCACACCTAATGGATGGATCGAGAGCAGGCTCCTCCTGCCCAATTTAATGGAACAGGTGGAAATTAGTAATAACTAGAAGATCTGGATTTTTAAAACATCCTTACTGCCCAGATTCATCCTAATGTGCTCCTCAAAAGCACTGGTAAGAGGCATTCTAGGTAGGTAGGTACACTTTAGCACAATAACGAACTAAGAAGTAAAAAGAAAGGGAGCTTCAAACCAATATTTATTTAAATGTACAAATAACTTTCTTCCATGGAATTCAAGATAGCATGTTTGACGTCATTCAAGAAAAACTATATCCATTAATGAACAATTTTTTTCACAAAAGGTTTTGTTTTCACTCTCATTATATCATGGGAATCCCCTTTAGAAATCTGACTCTGCCCCTGCTAGTAACTGCCAAGCAGGAGAACAAGAAGTGTGGAAATAAAAGCTCAGGAACAGCTAACCTAATGTGCCTGGAAGATCATACAGCATCTATAGATGCTGCCCACTGGTGTTGCTGGAGATGTCTGACTCCCTCAGAATCTCAGAATCATCTCTTTGATGAGCTTCACAGTAGCAATGACCAAGGAGCTCTCAAATACATACCTGGACCAGACTCTTGTCCATAACTGAGGCCTGAGGTGTGCTTTGTCCTCACCCGCAGAGTCTGTGCTCTCTGCTGGCGGGCCATGTCGCAGGTTTGGTTGGGGTGCCATATCTGCTTGCAATGATAGCAAAATTCAGACTGGCAGCCTTCTCTCTCACACGTCAGTTTAGGGCAGCTGGCACATCCATAGGCAATAACAGCGTAACTAAGAAGCAAGGAGAGTGCAGGTCAGTTAAGAAAGAGCAGAATCTTGTGGAGAAGTCACACTATAATATGGGACAAATGTATACCATGCAGTCCATTTCTCAATTCAGCGGTAAGATAGTCTAGCCTCGTCCATCCCGTGTTCTACTGAAGAAAAAGTTCCGTACAGCTCATTTTCCTTAATGCCTTAATTATTTAATTATTAAAATGTTATGCAGTCCCTCGCCCCTATAAGGTGACTCTGGACAGCTTATAAGTTTTAAAATAAGTAGAAAAAGAATTAAAATATTAAAACTAGACAGATTAAGATTTTAAAAACTATGCTGAAACCAGATTTAAGGGATGGATGGGATGAGGGTGAGGTCTTCTTATCCAATCAACCGCCTTCATTGGAGACGCTCCCCTCGGGGCTGCATGGCAACCAAGAAAGCCCAGTTTAATACCCTCCCGGAAGGCCAAAAGGTTGGCAGCAGTTCTCATCTCCAGAGTGACACACAGGGATGGGGCCGGAGCAGAAAAGGCTTCTCTCCTGGAACTGTCTGCGAGGATTCCTCAGCTGACAGGCTCCCTAGCAGGCTTCTTTCCGCTGGTGCGGGTGGGATGGGCTAGTCCCACTGGGGAAAGACGAGCCTCTGACACCCAGAATTTCACACCTCAGTTATAACATTGGCCCTGGGGGAATCATATCTCAAAGACCCCAATGGCCTTGCACATGAACTTGTCTGCTACTGTGGTATCATTAGCTTCCCACACCTTTGCTGGTTTTGATTTGGAGGTATCATTGAGCTCAAAGGAAGGTGACCCAGAATTTAAGACACTCTCCCACAACAAAGAAAGGTAATTTCTGAATTCAGCATAGAAATTGGTGCATCTATGGGAAATTAAGCATGAGAAAAATAAACAACCTAGTCTCTAGCAGGACAGCAATCACCAATTTGCTGAAAAGATGCTCAGGGAAATTTAGAAAATTTAGGAATTAGCTGGCAAAATCAGCTGAATTGGATTCATTGTGCTCATTACACATTCTTAGGTGCTTTTTATGGGGATTGCTGTCCTGCTAGAGACTAGGTTGTTTATCTGCTGAATTCAGAAATTACCTTTCTTTGTTGTGGGAGAGTGTCTTAAATTCTGGGTCACCTTCCTTTGAGTTCAATGATACCTCCAAATCAAAACCAGCAAAGGTGTGGGAAGCTAATGATACCACAGTAGCAGACAAGTTCATGTGCAAGGCCATTGGGGTCTTTGAGATATGATTCCACCAGCAAATTAAAAAGTAATCTGATGAAAAGTCCCATTTTTTCCTATCAGCTGGTTAAAACTCAAGAACTATAAAACAAATAACATTTTTAAAAAGTTATCCTTTGCAATTTCCTAAATTGATAAAAACCTCTCTAATAAAATCTTGTTACCTATCCAAGCTACCTGTCTGTATTCTGTTCACCCACAGCAATGAACAAAATAAAAATCAGTTTGATAATATGTATGTAAATACAAAATATACAATTATTTTAAACACAAAAAGCCAACAGTATATTAAAATGTTACCTGAACAATAAGAAGCTACAGAATGACACGAGAAAAACACCATTAAGAAATGCAGGCACATTTTTAAATGCCAAGGCCTGTTGGAGATTTTTTTTTTGGGGGGCGGGGGGAGAACACAACCATATATACCCAGAGAAAGTAAGGAAGAGAAGAAAGGCCACTGTAGAAATAGATATATATGTGTGTGTGTGTGTGTGTGTATACACACATATATACCATTTCCCCAAAAACACAATCTACCCTGAAAGTAAGTCCTTCCTTGATTTTTACATGTGTGCCCAAAATAAACCCCAATTAAGATTGCCGGCTGCAGAAATAGTTCCTGAAGGTCTCTGATAGCAAAAAGGAGACTGGAGGCAACCTGCACAAGTGAAGTTCGTCAGTGGATGACATCCTCTGAAAATAAGATCTGGAGCCTTTTTTGGTGGCAAAAAAATTATAAGACATGGTCTTATTTTTGGGGAAACACTACACACACACACACACACACACACATGCTTATATAAATAGCAAACTTACTTTTTAAAATATTATGTGGGGCTGATTGGACACACCTGATCTAGAAGTTAAGGCATTAGATAGGAAAGTGGGAGAACATGATTTCTATTCCCACCTTAGCCATGAAAGTCAGCTAGGTAACTTTGGGCAAGTCACTCTCTCTCAACCCAACTCACTCCAGAAAGTTGTTATTCCATGGAAAATAGGAGGAGAAAAGTTCACTACCTTGAGTTATTTTGTAAAATTAATAAAGGCGGGATACAAGTAAACATTAATTGGAATTAGGCACTATAAGCATACTATAATTATACCTGTCCTATAGGCCCCACGCTGGTTACTAATACATTTTATTCCATTTAAAGAAGTACTGGTTTTAACCTATAAAGTTTTATATGATTTGACATCAAGGTACCTTCAGGAGTACCTATAATAATTGAACTAGAATCAATAAGAGTATCTTGAACAAAATTATTTGTAGTTCCTGTTACCAAGCAGTTAGAAAAATTGAGGCTATATTTTTTTCAAAAATTGCTTCCGTAATATGGAATAATAAATAATGTCTTTCTCTAAGAAACTAGATTAGCTCTGATGTTATTGCCTATTTAGAAGTAAATTAGGCAGAGCCCTTCTACAGAGCTTTTAAAATTTAATCTATTGAGGGAATGCCATATAATTTTGCCTTTAATTCAACCAATCGTATCACCACATTCATCAAACACACATACTGGTTTCTGAAATACGAATTTAGCACATTTTTATGCTAAAAATTTAATGTATTTTATGGCTTCGCTTCATAATTTATATTTCTATTAAAATATTTATAAGTTGGATGCATTTGTGCATATATTGAGTTTCCAACTGAGGGATCTATGTGCACTGATACATTGATAAACTGGTTAGTTTTAGAAGCTGTTATGAGACTACAGTACTGTGGGCTTTATTCCCAATAAGGTGTACTATGAAATTGTAAAAACTAGTAAAACCTAATTTGATTTTAACATAATGAGGCAGAAAAAGTATCTCAGCCATTTCAAGAAGCAAGGAATGTATCCTAATTAAAAATGGTTCCTTCTTCGATGTAACTTTCAATATCTTTCAATGTGTTGCATTCTGATAGCAGTCGGCATCATGAATTTTACTTATTCGGTTGAAAGAAAAAGGACTGAATCCATCCAGACTCTGAAAAAACATGAAATGCCAGGAAAACCTATTGACCCTTCTGAACTGTGGTGCTGGAGAAGACTCCTGAGCAAGCTACGGACAGTCAAGAGAACAAGCAGACAGATCTTCCAACAAACAACCCAGAGTTCTCACCCAAGGCACAAATGACCCAGGTTATCTTACTTTGGACACACCTGCAAGGCACCAGCTCACTGGTGAAGGCTCTGGTGCTGGAACAACCAGCCCCAAAGTGAATTATCATTGGAAGACCAGAAGGACCCATCTAGTTATGTGATTGTTGAGAACTAAAACTGACTTGATCGCACATAATCCACCAGTCTTCTGGAGCAGGGGTCTCTAACCTGGGCAAGGTTAAGACTTGTGGACTTCAACTCCCAGAGTTCTGGGAGGAATTCTGGAGTGAAGCAGGGTTCCCCAGCCCCGGGGCAGCAGACTACTACCAGTCCGTGGCCTGTTTGGAACATGCCAGTGGAGAGTGAGTGACCTGTGCATGCGCTGGATCCAGTTGCACACAAAGCCATTCCCACTTCTGGTCTGTGGAAAAATTGTCTTCTGTGAGAAACTGGTCTCTGGGGCCAGAAAGGCTGGGGACCTCTATTCTGGAGGCATTAATCTTCAACTGACACCCTTTAAATGGGACTGCTTGTCTCAGGGGAAAAAAGCAGCTAAGACCATCCTTAAACCATCAGTTTAAGGTGCTCAGCTATCCAGCAAAAACATATTGCTCTCAGCCTCCCTACAAACCCAGCATAACAATTTCTCCATGTCCCATGAAATCTGTCCCATGTGACCTCCTCTGTAAAGTAATTGGAAATCTAAACCCATGCAGAAGACAGCCACTTGCTTAGTTCTGGAAACATGCTACGCAGACTAAGTAAACCTTCACTGGTTATTAATACATTTCTGAATCTAAATTAGGGTGCTGATTAAAGGTTCAAATGCTTTGTGCCTTATTTGAAGAACTGCTAATACATGTATACCCATGCAAGAAGACCAAGACCTCACAGGTTGCACTTTCTTCATTCTTCTGATTGTTAACACCCATGTAATTCAGATCGTACTATGGTTTCTCAGACAAAAGAATACAAACATTTCAAGGGTTTATATGACTCATATCCTGTAGGAGTTCAAGCAACTGAAACCTGCCCATAGAATCATTAAAGCTAAGCAGCACACATTGACCTGTCAAGATGTATGGCAGATTGTCAGAAATGAAGGATGGCTGAGAATTTCTAATGGGAAAGAAAGCCTAACACTAGTAAAGCATGAGGGCAAAAAGCAAGTTATTAAATGGAATCCCTTCTGATCTCAAGGAATACTCCTAGCTCATGTCTGGATATTGCATCCAGGGAGTTCACAGGCTAGGTAAGCAATTAGGGGAGATCTAAAAAAATATAGAAGTATTTCAGAAAAACATTATTCTGTCCTGGAAAAGGTTCTCCAAATTGCGTCAGCAGTCGGGACTGCTAATGATATCATAAAATGCCTTTCTCCTACCTGAGTCAAAAGGGAAATCCTTGAAACTGCACTAGGAATACAGGGAATTTTTGGCAGTGTGTCTTTTACATACCTTGTTTAAATTCAGGACTCTGGTTTTTTAACATATGTACCCCATTCCTCAATAAAATAACATTTTTTAAAAACTGTATTGTGTAAGCAATTGTTTGGAATCGAGACTGGATTCTGTACTGCCTTTTCACAAGTCTCATTAATCTCCCAACAAATACAAACCAATTTTGATTATTCAGCAGCATGAATACTCCAAACCTTATCACCAGAATCCCTGTTGCAGAATTAATCCCCTTCTAGTCATCTCAGACCATTAAAGTTTGAAGGACAACAGCTACCTCACAAGTCTTGCCTTTGAGAATCAGAGCTCAATGTATATATAGCATGATACATACAGCATACAGTATTGGCAGAGTATTATACGAATGACTTACTTTCTAGTTTTTCAGGAATAAAAAAGGAATTCTTTAAATTGCTCATTCCTTGTCTGTGATCAGACCACCTATATTACCATAAGATTTCAACAGCTAAACACATACATAGCCCAAATTATACATTTCAGTTGTGCCCCTATCACACCAGTTTCAGACCCATACTGCAGACCCTCAATATGAATGTGTCTTTTTCTTTTTTCGAGCAGGTTTTAGCAGGTTTTAGAACAGAATGCATAATTGGGACATATAGTAGTACAGAACAAGCTAAATAATGAATAAGAAGAGAGTACGAATAAGGTGAGGAGGCACGGATCATTCAGCTCTCAATAGCACTGAAAGACAACCAGCTTACCAGCTTAAAGCAATATAAGAGCAATTCTGAATATTAACAGGGAACTCTGACTGATGTGCAACCAAAGTCACATTTGCTCGTATTAAGAGAGAAATCAGAAGGCATAAAGGAATTTCAAACTTTGCACAGAAAAGCATGTTCAGAAGACCCCACCCACATGTACGTTCCATTCTCCCATCTAATTTTCTATTCTCTCAGCCCCAGCAAGTAGCACTCCAGATCGACAAAGCAAACTCAATTCCACATATTGCCTTCCTGGATCCCTGCACATCCTGGTAAGAGTGGAGGTTGTTTTCTGAATTTGTGTTCCTTCACAAAGTTTTAAGTTTTTTCAAGCTTTCTGAATAATCTATACTTCACCATGTTCTGCTCTTCTCATTTAACTGCAATAATGCAGATGTTATTTTGGTGCCCTGAATGCTGTCCATATTTCTGGCAGGAAAAGCCCAATAAATAGTAGGCTATAACACAAGCTGACCACAAAGGAAAAACCTACTTCGAGATTTGTACGCAGATCTCACTGTGCAGCAGAAGACGGCATTGCCATGGAAACACACTCTTGCCTCTAGGTCTGCAAGATACCTTCCCAGGCAGAACAGCTAAGTCTGCCAATTTATGAGGATACTTATAGCAAGGATGGAATGCAGAAGCTGTCATTTCACCCTATACTATGCTTCTTGGGATATGTTTACACCGGAATTCAAAGAGAATCTGGTTTCTGAAACTTTGTATAAAATATATAAGCAGAGAAGAAAACCAGATGCATTTTCTGGAACCCAGCAAGAAGACAAACAGACCTTAAGACTTCAGACAGCAGATATCTTGACAATGTATTGTTATCTTCACACACAGTTACTCTTCAAATTGTACAAGTATAAGCACACACACCACCAACCTAACTGGCATACATTGTTCATGGAACTGGCATGCTATTATGTTAGGATTGCTGCTGCCGCACATTATTCCAAAACTATGACTTCAATATAAGAAGTAATATCTCCATATATTTTGTACTGCATATGTATAGGTATACTTTGGGACTGTCATTCTCTGTCAGCCCCAACCATTTCCCAAGGTATTGGCTGTGGTGAAGAGGAGGTAGGTGGTTTATATAGGTATGTTACCTTGAGCTGACCAGGCGAAATAAACATCTGAATGAAGGAACAGGTGCCATTTCTTTAGAATACATCTCTGCAACTAGGATAAATATTCTTTTTTACAGTAGTATAACATAAAATCTATTACCACTGTTAAGTATGAATTTAGTAAAATCCCTCAAATTTGCTAAAAAGGAAACAGTGTTTGGGGATATTTCAACATCAATTTCAGGAACATCCTGAATACAGTTGGTTATGAAATTCCACAGAATTTAACAAAGAAACACTTCAATACTTCAGAAGTATTTAAATATCAAAACTTTTCCAAAAGCGATATAAATTTTGGCTATTGAACCACAATGCTCACAAAATGTAAATATATTTGACAGAAACCTACAGAATCTGAATTAATAATTTACATTTAGCAATGTATTACAATAATAACTCCTCATGCTTTATATTAAGTTGTATAATTTAAAAGAAACCCCTGAAGAAACCGCAATTCAAAGAACTTCCTCAATTCTGCATCAGAGAAACAAAGGGTGATTTAAAAGAAAACAGAAGTGAAAGCAAAAGTCTCCTTATTGATTTCATTTTGACAATTTGCCAAGAGTATAGGCCATTTCTCATTCTCCAACTGTGTGATTAACCAAATCACAATGACTCACATTCTGGTCTGCTAGCAGTTTCACAGAATTTGTTCTTGGTGGGAATAAGAGAATTGGAAGAGACCTTGGAGGTCTTCTAGTCCAACCCCTTGCCCAAACAGGAGAGCCTATACCATTCTGGACTAACTCTTTCATATCTCTTGAGGATAAAAGAAAATGTAGGATAATTTTGGGAAAGACACAGAATTATTTGATACTTTAGAAACGTAACTTGCAGAAGAAACCCAATCATAGCAGGAATTTTACTTTTGTAAAGAACTCTTGACATAATTTTATGTGCTCTACATTTATTTTATATTATATTTTATGTTATTTTTTCTTTCTTTCTTTTTGGTGCTCTAGAGTCAAGTCTTGACTACTACCAATGGCCTAGACAAGTCCCTGCAGTTTACTCAGAAACATTTTAGAAGTGGTTTGCCCTTGCCTTCTTCCTTGGACCAAGAGAATGGGACTAGCAGAACAGACAAACTAATTTGAGAAAGAGCTTGCTGAAAAGTAAGTCTATACAAGGAAGCACTAAGTTTTACATGAGGGGTTGGTGATACTTGGAATCAGAGCCCCCCTTTTCAGATCCCTTCCTTCTATGGTTATTGCTGCAAATCAATGGCTTCGTGTCCAGCCATTTTGAAGATGGGCAACCAAATCTGTAGATAAATTAAAATTAACTAAGCTTAATGTTAAAAGCAAAGCAGGGGAAAAACATCAAACTCGCCCCAAATATGTACTGACAACTATTTGGCATCTTTACTGTATCCATTGAAATTCTCACTTATTTCTCACTCCCCAAAAAATTCTTATCCACACCACATAGCCCCTTGAAATCCTCCTAGTCCCGTGATGGTGAACCTATGGCACGTGCGCCGGAAGTGCCACGCAGAGCCATTTTTCTGGGAACGCCAGCTATCGCCTGTTGCTCTTTTGGGTTCCAGCGCACGTATGCGCCCTGGCCAGCTGGTCTTCGTGTGCGTGGGAGCACCAGAAACTGGAAGAGCAGCTCCCCGGTGCACATGCCAGGAAGCTGAGCTTCCAGTTTCCGGTGTGCACATGCGTACCAAGGATCTGGTCTTCTGGGTTCTGGCATTTCCCCTCCCCCCGCATGCGTATGTGCTCCTGTTTTGGCACTTGGTGCTGAAAAGGTTCACCAACACTGTCCTACTCCATCAATTCCTCTAAGATAGGCTTTGCCGTCCAAGATTATATCATAAAAATATTTGGGATAATGATTAGCACCAGCTACCACCAGTTCTCCAACCTTTCTCTTAAAACATTATTCCACACTCAACTATCTGTTAATGGGATTTATATGTACAATCCCAGTACTGCCATGTTAGTTCCCCTAACAACTTAAATCAGAGGCACCAGGACGAAGTAATGAGATCTCTGAAGGATTTATCTTATTTCATCATCTAGCTCAGGGGTGTCAAACTCAAGGCCTGGGGGCTGGATCTGGCCCATGGGGTGCTTAGACCTGGCCCGTGGGGCCACCGTGGAAGCAGTGAAGGATCAGACCATGCTGTGTCTGCCAGCAAAAACGGAGCTTGTGGGGGAGGGGGGTGCAAGACCAACCCTGGGCTCCGTTTTTGGTCACGACAGCCTTCTGCAGCCCTCTGCCAGCGAAAACGGAGGCCTGGGGAGGCCGCACACTCTGTTTTTGCTGGCAGAGGGCTGCAGGAAGCCGTCACAGTCAAAAGTGGAGCCTCAATGAGTGACATCAAGCTGGCCATGTCCACCCTTGCCATGCCCTGACTACTCCCACCCGAACCCAGCCCTCTGAGATCTAACATAACCTTGATACGGCCCTCAATGAAACTGAGTTTGACACCCCTGATCTATGTTTATCTCAGCAACTCTGAAGCCACTTGATATACCTATCTTTCCTCCAATTAAACATCACCCAAAGGGAAAAACCCACTTTACACACACACACACACACACAAAGCACCTACATTTCATATATCTAATGATAAAACTTTCAAGTAAATGAAACCCTTTCAAAAATTGTCCTATTTTAAATAGGACTTATTAAAGAGCCTAGAGAATCTCTTCTTAGTGACTGATGCTGGGGAAAGCCACTGAGATCATATACACTGACACATCAGTGCTGGACGACAGCGGACTGTATACACACACCTCCACAACAATTCTGTCAGGCAAAAGTAGCAGCAGCATGATGCACACAGAGCTCAGCCCAGCGCTTTAAAGAGCTTGGAACGAAAAACATGAGGAACGAAACAATAACCGCGTTGAACTGTGTGTCCCTTAGCGCAGGGGTCTCCAACCTTGGCAACTTTTAAGACTTGTGGACTTCAACTTCCAGGAAAGTGGCCGAGGAACTCTGGGAGTTGAAGTCCACAAGTCTTAAAATGGCCAAGGTTGGAGACCCCTGTCTCAACGAGTCGCTACCATTTTTTTGCCAGGGAGAGAAAACAAGAGTCACCGAAATGAAACTCCTTAGAAACCCCTAATTTTCAGTTCCACTTCTAGGCTGGAAAAGCCGGTGATTCCCCGCCGCCCCAGAACAGGCTGACTGGGGAATTGTGGGAGTTGAAGTCCGCCAGGTTTAAAGAGGCCCAGGTTGGAGGCCCCTGAAAACAAGAGCAGATGAAGCGGACTGAGATTGTTAAAAGGGCTGCTGCGGGGACTCCCCCGCCCCCCCCCCCCCCGCACCCACCCACAAAACTGCCCCCCCACCCCCCCCCCCCACCCCACCCGCCCCGCCGGCAGCCTCACCCGCAGTCCGGGGCCGGGCACCATCGGCAGTCCGGGTCGGCGGCCAGGCAGCGGCGAAGCATGAACTCCTCGTACTTGGCCACCAACTGGGGCGAGTCGCGGAGCAGCAGGCGGATGTCGGCCGGGTTGAGCCGCTCGCTGCACTCGGGGCAGCTGATGTTGACGCGCGACTCGGTGATTTCGATGCGCAGGTACTGCCGGAGGCACGAGCGGCACGAGCGGTGCGGGCAGGAGAGCAGGCGGGGCGCGTTGCCCGCCGGCTGCCGCACCAGGCACAGCGGGCACTCCAGCTCCGACGGCGGGGTGCCCGCTTCCTCCTCGGGGCCCGCCGACGCCGCCCCGGGCTCGCCCTCGCTCGCCGACGGGGACGAGAGGGCGGCGGCGGCGGTGGCTCCGGTCGGCGAGGCGGGCGCGGCGGGCGACGGCGGGGCTGGCAGCGGGAGGCCTTCCTCGGACGCCGCCGACGCCGACGCCGACGCCTCGGGCTCCTCCAGCCCCGCCTCAGGCGGCGGCTCCGGCTTGGCTTTGGCGCGGCGGCGGCGGACCCCTGCGCCGGAGGACGAGGCGGCCGAGGCGGCGGCCGAGAAGACGCTCTGGAAACTCAGGAGGCGGCGGCGGCGACGGCCCCGGCCGCCTCCGGGCCCCGAAGCCCCGCCGCCCCCCTTCGGGCACTTCGCCGGCGGCGCGGCGGCGTGGAGGGAGGCCGGGCGCGGAGACTCCGAGTCCTTCTCCGAGCCCATCGCGGCGGCGCCTCTCCTGCCCTGAGCAGCAGCGGCACCGCCTCTGAGGGAAAAGGCGAGCCGGGGCAGAGCGGGGATGGCGCCTGCGCGGAGCGGCCCTCGCCGGAGATGGCCAACGGGCCCTGCGCCTGCGCAATCAGCGCGGCACCACCCTTCTCCACGAGCAGGCTGCCCGTCTCGCAAGGCGCTCGCCCGGGGAATGGAGCGTTTGCGCATGCGTGTGACGTTGGTCTCTGCCCGCGTCTCTGAGCGGCTTGTGCAGCCGGGAAGGGAGGGGGGAGAGTCGCTGAGTGGGAAGAGGGCGTGGCCAGCGCTGCATCGTTTACCTTTGAGTGCGACCTGTTCTGCGCGAAGACGCTCCCTCCCTCCCTCCCTCCCTCCCTGGAGGATGTTGAGAAGGGCCCGAAGAGCCGTTTTTCTGAAACGGTGGAGGGTCCGGGGTTGGACGAGAAGACCGTTATCATTATCATCGGAGGTGAGGACTCCAAGGTCCTTGACAGGGTTGATGAGCCAAACTCTGTCCAGCACCTTGCAGGACTCATCTCAAACGACCTTCGTGCGAGAGCCCACTGTCACTATATAGCCAAGAAGGCATGAAGACTTGTTCACCTAATCCTACCTAGCTTTTTCTCTGCTAATATCACACCACTAACGAGGGCATACAAAACATTTGCTGGACCAATACTCGAAGACAGCTCATCGGTCTGGAACCCGCATGACGTATCTGATATTTGCACAGTGGAGAAAGTCCAGAAATATTTCACAAGAGGAGTTCTCCGCTCCTCTACTCATTGCAGAAGACCTGATGCCACTAGACTCGAAATCCTAGACCTAGAAAATCTTGAACTACGCCGCCTTCGGTCCAATCTAAGTATAATATATAAAATCATACATTGCAATGTCCTACCTGTCAATGAAGACTTCAGCTTCAACCATAACAATACAAGAGCAACAATAGATACAAACTCAAGGTTAACTGCACCAAACTGGATTGCAGGAAATACGACTTCAGCACCAGAGGGGTCAATGTCTGGAATCCTCCACTGACTCTGTGGTTTCTTCCCCAAACCCCAAAAACTTTAACCTTAGACTGTCTATTGACCTCACCCCTTTCCTAAGAGGTCTGTGGGGGGTGTGCATAAGCACACCAATGTGCCTTCCATCCCTGTCCTATTGTTTCTTTTGTATTTTTAAATTTTTTTCTTATATGTATCCATAACTATGTTTTACTTATACCTATTATCTTTCAAGCAATTGACAAATCAAAATAAATAACGACCTCCAAGGGTCCCTTCCAGCTCTGTGATTTTGCTATTCTTTTTCTGTTTTACTGCCTGGAACTGAGCCGGTTTGCTTATTGCACTTGGCAGCATTTCGCTCATGCACAGGGGTTGCATGCGGCTCTGGCTTTAAAGGCTGCCTTGTGACTGCTGGGAAGGAGGCAGGATGAAGCATGGGGAGCTTCTGCATTCCGCCTGAAAGTCGCTAGGTTGCAGTTAGAAATTCTTTTTAAAAAGATGTTCCATCCTGATACCTCCTCAGGAATATTTGCCTATTTTTCCCAAGAAGGTTTCCCCTTCTTTAATTTTGGCTTGGGACCTGCTCAGCATTCCCTAGAATTCCTCTGCTAAGTTTTGCCCTTTAGGTTCTCTCCAGATAACGCAAACCCTCCCTCAATATGTACAACTCTGCCTCAGGGATGGGATTCACATATTTAGCAATTGGTTCTGTGGGCGTGGCTTAGGTGATGGACATGGCTTGGTGGTCATGTTATCAGCCAACTCAGTATCACTCACGAATACTGAGTGATATACTGAGTAATACTGAATACACAGCATCTCCTCGCCTGGCCTCTCATGACTGTGGGGATGCTGCAACAGTCGTAAGTGTGAAAAATGGCCATAAGTCACTTTTTCAGTGCCACTGTAACTTTGAATGGTCCCTCCACACAAGTAAAGTACCAACAAAGGAGGGGAAAACAACTCCAGAGATGTTCCTGGGACAGGAAGTCTTGTCCTGCCAAGGACGTAATAAGGGTTAACAGAGAGGCAGTTTCTGTAAGCAACACCAGAATGTTTCCTTCCTGCCTTCCCCTTACAGGATTAGCCCAGTAATTTTTTCTAACAACTGGTTCTCCAAACTGCTTGGAATGTTAACACCGGTTCTTGCGAATAGGTGTGAATTGGTGCAATCCCACCCCTGCTCTGCCTCCCTTTGCTCTGTACTCACCCGACACTGTGAACAACAGTGTATCTGTTAGTGTAGGATGTTGTGCAACGTTAACTTGTGATTTCTGTACATTTCTGTGCCTTCTACTCATCAGCAACCAATGGTTAAATTAGCCCTGGGTGAGCTTGCTGTTCAAACCCTGCCTTTATCTGAATATGGCAGCCTAGTCAAAACATCTGAAAGAACAAGATAGTTTACGTGCACCCGTCACAGACTTTGTCACAGATCTTTCAACAATTGACTTCTCAGCCTTGACAGTTAAGTTTCTTCTCACCACCATGGCTTGTGACCAAGATCCCTCTCTCTGTATGTCAGGATCTCAGTGAAAGCTCACCCCCTCCCCCCTTTACCATATGCATGAAACGTCCAGCTGGGGAAATATCCATCCTGAATTCAAGAATCCAGTCATCCCCCAAAGCTTGTGTGATCCTATCGGGACTGTTGGATATGCTGGGTGATCGCACAGGGCAGAACAGAAGGAAGTTGCTCTTCATTCAAGAGGTTGGAAACGCTGTTTGCCTGCCTGAACCTGGGCTGATTCCGGCTTGCTTCACCTAATTGGATGGCAGGGGCTTTGAGGGTGCTATTGATATGAGGAAAAGATACTGCTGAATTACTATTAGTCCACCTCTGTTGGTACAGTGATGCTTCATTCTTGGGCCACGTACAGAAGAATTTTTAAAACAAAACATTGTGAAACAATTTGAACTATTTGTTTGGCTTCAGGCTCTCTGACACTGCATGAGAGGGAATATACATGTCTGTCATTGGTAGACAATTGCATAGGTGTTGCATTCATATGTTTACAAACTTCAAATGTTCAGGCTGTGAAGCAAAGAACAGAGCAGGAAGTCAGATCAGCCAATCAGCATGTAGGATGTGCAATTTCACACAATGCACAGTTGGGATTGGGATTTGTGTTGGCCCGTCTATAGCCATCTGCAATCTATGCTTGCCCATCAACCCATTTGTAGCATAGGTATACAGCAGCGCCTACGTGCAGTTGTGGGCAACTCTAAATCAGTCTTGAACACAAAGAGCATCCCTAAGGAGCACCACCTCTTCTTCAGGCAACTACTGTATACTAGTGTTTCTCAAGCTTGGGAGCTTTAAGCTTATGTGGACTTCAAGTGTGCAAAAATGAGTCCAGCAAATGTATATTCATTCATACAATAAACGCCATTGCAAAAACCAATCCCAACCACAAAAAACTTCACTCAAGACCAGACTTTTCCATACTGCAAAGAATCCGCTCCCGTGAACTCTACACAGAACTCAAAAGATGTCTAGACAATGGAGAGAAAGACCTGTACGTTGACTATGACGCTGACTGTATCAAAAGTAAGTCACACAATCCACAACTCCTCATCCAACCCACCATCACTCAAAACTAGGCATGCACACTCCTAACTACCACAATTCCAACTACAACTGGCCTTAAATGCAAGCTACTCAATGCAAGAAGCCTTGTGAATAAAATAGCTGAATTTCTCCTCTTACTAAATATGGCTAAATTCGACATCATATTTGTCTATGAAACATGGCTCAACACATCTCTCCCTGACTCCATTACCACAGTAAGAGACTGTCATGTTTACCATCAGATCGTGAAATCCATAGAGGAGGTGGTGTTGCTTTCTTCTACAAAAAGTCCTTACTTCTAAAAAACATCCAAGTTACCCAGGAGTTGCTCTTCCTGAGACCATTGTCTGTGAACTGTCCTTAGATAACACATTTCGATTCTTATTAACATTTACATGTTAAATTCATATGATAAAAAGTTAAATTCACTACTAACATGGGTAATATCATGCCCACGTGTTTTTATCTTTCTTGGTGACTTCAATCTACCTCATATTAACTGAACCCTAAATGAATGTAAAACAGAACCCATACATGCAACCTTCTACAATGCTGTAACAAATCTGGAGCTGGAAGTACTAGTAACCAACAATGCTAGACTTAACTGCCTTGATCACATCTTCTGCTACAGTTTGAATTCAATTAATGGAATACAAATTAAAGAACCCTTTTCTAACAGTGACCACAACATGACTGACTTTTGTCTCAACATACGTCCACACAAAAATCATCAAAATGACAGGATTCCCAATTATAACCTCAAAAAAGGCAACTATGATCTTATAGACAACGATCTCTCATCTCTTGACTGGAAATTTCTATTCACTGGATGCAATACAGCTGAAGACCATTACAACATATTTTTACTTGAAGTCAAAAGAATCATATGTACCAATAACAACTCCCACAACCAGAAAAAACAAATTACCAAGAACAATAAGGAAGCTTCAATCAAAAAAGAAATCACTTTGAAGAAAAAACAAATCTAGTCACGTTGCCAACTTCAAAAGCTGATACAAAAATTTATGCCACCAGATAAAGACTGAATGCACCAATTATCACATTAAACAAGAGGAAAACCTTCCACACACCAATTCTTCCTGCACTTTTTACAATTTTGTCAACAACAAACTAAAAGACTCAAGGTCCATCCCACCCCTGAAAGGACCTAACAGGAAAGACTGTAACGATGACACCATCAAAGCCAACCTCTTTAACACATTATTTGACTCAGTATTTGTAAACAGCAATGGATCATTCACAGTATTTCCTAGTTGAACCACAGAGAGCTACAGTGATCAAATAAATATCGATTTTACATAAGACAATGTTGAAAAACCACTACATAATCTAAAACCATCTCTATCTATTGGACCGGACAGAATATGTGCCTACTTCTTAAAAAAGCTATCCACTGCCATAGCCGAACCTCTAAGCATAATCTTTGGAGAATCTTTCAGGACCAGCTCCTGGCCTAACCTATGGTCACAAGCCACAATCATCCCCATCTTCAAAAAGGGAGACCCCAGCCTAGTTGAAAATTACAGACCAATCTCTTTATGCTGCGTCACCTGGAAAGTCATGGAATTAATTATTAACCAATCCATTATCCTCCACTTAGAGAAAAACAACCTACTCTCTAATAAACAATTTGGTTTCAGAAAAAAATCTATCCTGCAATCTGCAATTCTCAAACTGCAAAAACATATGAACCACACAACTCAATCAGGGCAAAGAAATAGACACAATCTATATAGACTTCTGAAAAGCCTTTGATTCAGTGGTACATGACAAACTACAACTAAAAGTAGCTTGTAAATAAAAACGTACGGTATCTCTGATCACCTGCATAACTGGATAGAAGCATTCCTGTCAAATAGACAAGTGGTCAAAATTGGGAGCGTCCTATCAAATTCTGTACCTGTCAATAGTGGTGTCCCCCAAGGCAGTGTTCTGGGACCAGCTCTCTTCATACTCTACATAAATGATCTTTGTGATCATATCGAGAGCAACTGTATTCTCTTCGCTGATGATGTAAAACTATTCAACACCACAGACAATACTGCTACCCTTCAAAAAAGACCTTGACTATGTATCAGGATGGTCAAACAAATGGCAACTTAAAATCTCAACAAATAAATGCTCTGTCCTACATATTGGCAAAAAAAAAATCAGAAAATAAAATACAAGCTGAATAGTCAAGACCTTGTGGATGATCCAAACTCTGTAAAGGACCTTGGAGTACTCATCTCAAATGATCTAAGTGTCAGGTGGTGCTCCATTCAAAATCCAAGAAAGAAATACCTAGACTCTTTTAATCAGAGAAAAGGTATCTTTTACTGGAAATCAAGTGGTCGCAACAAAAGAATTCTGAATCTGAGAAAATGGGCACGTAAATCACATATACAAAGTGATGGCAACGTTCCCACCCCCAACAGTTCAATTGGCTCATCCAATTAAAAGTTATGTATATCATCATGTGGGCATCTCCAGGTGGTGATGAGGCTTCTGTCCATTGACCTTGACATAGTTTGATAAAGAGTTGCAGCTGCGCATAGGATAGAATAGAAACCTAAGCAAGAATGTACACACACACACACCCAGTTTATACAGCTCTGGTTCGTAATAGCTCCAGTTCACTTCCCATAACCAGTCCCTCCTCCTCCCCCCATTACTTATGACAGCTGAAAGATTCAAAGCAAAGGGAGAAAATCTTGAAGACTGACATTCGGCCCTCCTGCAAAAGAGATGTTAGTCCTAAAAGAGATAAAAATAGAAGGTAATAGACAATATACAGGTAACAGCAAAATACAAATTTTTTAGGGTTTGTCAGAATATTTAGTACAAAATGCCTTGATAAGTACAGAATCTCTAACATCCTTCTCATTCCCCCACCAGCCCTCGAGAATCCTTAAAACCTCAAAAGGGAGGAATGGCGGCAAAACCCAAGACTACTGCTTGCTTCCGATGTGGGAAGGAAGGTCACCGGGCTGCAGATTGCCCACTAGAACCCACTATAACTACATAGCCAAAAAGGGATTCAGAGTTGTTAACCAAAAGCCCATGTCACACTGAACCAATGGATGCAAAGAGGATGTAAAACGGACAAAAAACCTTGCCATCCGTTGGTTAACGTGATGTATCCGTTCTGTACTCACTGCCTCCGTTTTGCTTCCTCTCTATCCGTCCAGCATCCGTTTTTGGACGTTTCATCCACTCCAAAAGTTTTGGGCTGCCTAAAACTTTTACACGGAAAATGTATCAAGTTCGTCCATTCTGCATCTGCTACGTATCCGTTACGCATCCTTTACGCATCCGCCATATCCGCTAGGCATCCGCTGCGCATCCGCGCAACTCCATCCACTCCAGCAGTAAACGGATGCAGGGAGGAAGTGGAACGGACGGAGAACAGATGCAGAATGGATGCCTAGCGGATGCAGCATGGAAACAAAGCGTTTAAACAGAAAAAACGTTCGCAGAGGGGACCTATCTCGGATATTAAGGATGTCTAGAGGATGCCTAGAGGATGCCTAGCGGAAAACCTATACTGCCTATAAAAAGGGGGAGCAACTTGCCTGCATCGCACTTTCAGAACTGCAGCCCTGCGGTGCGGACCTCTGCAGCCTTCATCTGCCTCTTCCTCTTCCACAGCATCCAGTCATGTCCACCGTGGATTGTGACAAAGTCCTTTCAGCAGCCACCATCGTTCTGCAACAGTGCGAAGCCATCTGCAGGCTCTGTGAACTCTACTGCGAGAAGAAAAGGAGCCACCCAAAAAGAGTCTGGGTACGAAGATGGTTCGCCAGTAGAGCAGAGGACGGACTGTACAACAAGCTGATGGTGGAGCTCAGGAGCGAAGACACTCGGGCATTCCAGAACTTCATGAGGATGCCGCCAGCCATGTTTGACGAAGTTGTGCAGCGCCTGACACCCAGGTTGACCAAGGCAAACACCAACTTCCGGCCCAGCCTGGAACCTGGGCTCAAGGTGGCACTCACTCTGCGCCACCTGGCCTCAGGGACCTCCTACAGTAGCATGCAGAACGGCTGGAGGGTGCCACCCAACACCATCAGCATTGTGGTCAGAGAAGTGGTGCAGGCCATCATCGAAGAATACAAGGAGGAGATCCTCCAGTACCCCTCCACTGAAGAAGGATGGAAGAAAGTTGCAGAGCAGTGGTATCAGAAGTGGAACTTACCACACACCGTTGGAGCCATAGATGGCAAGCACGTGGCCTGCAAATCTCCAGCCAAGTCGGGGTCCACTTATTTCAACTCCAAGGGCTTCTTCAGCATCATCCTCTTCACCATGGTCAATGCTGACTACAAGTTCATGTACATCGATGCTTCAGGCAACGGGTCAGCTTCAGATACCCAGGTATACAACGCCAGTCACCTCAAGGAGGGGCTGGAACGCAACCTCATGGTGGGCTTCCCAGATCCAGACCCCCTGCCCAATGACACACAAGATATGCCCTACTTCATCATGGGGGATGACGCCTTCTCCCTCTCCACCTACCTCATGAAGCCCTACACCTCCAGACTCCTCACCCGTGAAGAGAGGATCTTCAACTACAGGCTGTCCAGGGCAAGACGGGTGGTGGAGAACGCCTTTGGCATCCTGGCCAACAGGTTCCAGGTACTTCTCACCACCATGCAGCATTGCCCAGAGACCGTGAGGAGGATCATGGAAGCTTGCTGCATCCTGCACAATCTCATGCGCACCCGCTACCCAGTCTTGCAGAACAGGCTCGTGGACCTCCAACAAGCCAATGGGGTCATGGAGCCTGGGGATTGGAGGCAAGGGCAAAACCTGATCGACACTGAGGATGTGCAAGGCCCCAACAGAGCCTCAAATGAAGCGAAGAAGCAGCGCAACCTCCTGAGACACTGGTGCAACTCCCCAGCTGGAGCGGTGGAGTGGCAAGACAGGATGGTAGATGCTTAATGGATGCTTCCTTCAGCCTGTCTCATCACACGGATGAGATTGGGCCATGTATGTTTGGTTGGCCTACAATGAACAGGGCGTTTAATAAAGAGTTGTGTTTATGTTGACATGCGTGGATAATTATTACATTATTATTGATAATAAAGGGCCGTAGGTGTGGCACCTGGGAGGATGGACCATACAGTCCCACTATGCTTGCACTGGAGGTTTATCTATCCCACAGCTATTACCCATCCCACAGGTATTCTAACCCATCCCAAAGCTATCCTTACCCATGCCACAAGCATGCAAAGGCTTAAACCATTTCTAACAGTTTCCAGCAAGACTTTATTAAAAAAAAGAAACGAAGCAAGTGTATGAATCAAAAATATACTTTATTAACAAGAAGCTATAAAACAAAAATGAGTCTCTGGCACTCCTCTGGGTCGCTCAGTCTCAGGGGTGAAGGGTGCAGGTGCTGTGAAGGTGGCTGGTGCTGGAGTGCTTGTCATCAGCTCCTCCAGAAGCAGAAGCAGCAGAAGCGCCAGTCCCAGAAGAGCGAGCCCATGCTGCAGAAGCCCCAGCAGAACCAGAGTGAGGGCCAGGGGGCGGGATGGTAGCCCTGTCCCTCTTGCCAGGGCTGGCAGCAGATGGCTGAGGCTTGCTGTGCTTCCGCATGGTTGTGGGGTTGCTGGCTGGCAGGGAGGCTGGCAGGAAACAAGGCTGGCAGAAAGGCTGGCAGGGAGGCTGGCAGGAAGGCTTGCAGGAAGGCTGGCACCAAGGCTGGCAGGCAGGCTGGCAGGCAGGCAGGCACCAAGGCTTGCAGGCAGACATGAACCAAGGCTGGCAGGAAGGCTGGCAGGCAGACATGAACCAAGGCTGGCAGGAAGGCTGGCAGGCAGACATGAACCAAGGCTGTCAGGAAGGCTGGCAGCAAGGCTTGCAGGCAGACATGCAGGCAGGACAGGCAAGGCAGTCGATGTGTCTGGAAGCAGGTCTTTCCTCTGAATGGCGACCTGCTTCCGAGCTGCTTCCGTTATATCCGTGGGGCTGATGCAATGCATCCTCCCCGCATGCGCAATTAACGCCAGGCATCCATTAGGCTTCCGCTGTGCATCCGCTTCATCCGTTCGGCGTCCGCTCTGCTTCCGCTCTTTCCGTTCCGCGTCCACTTCGCTGAGGCCCCCTGGAAGCCCTGCGGATGTGCCACCCACTCCCATCCGCTTCCATCCGCTGGGCTTCCGTTCCGCATCCGCTTTGCATCCGCCCTGCGTCCTCCCCGCGTCCGTGTTATCTGCTCCGGTTATGCAAATTTTTGCCCCTTCTGAGAGCGGATAACAACGGATGGAACATTTTGCTCGTCCGCTGTGTCCTTTTTGCATCCGTTGGCCAGTGTGACATGGGCTTAATCCCACACAGCTTTTTCTCTGGTAATATCACACTCCTAACTAGAACATACAAAACATTTGCTAGACCAATATTTGAATGCAGCTTATCAGTCTGGAACACGCATTATGTATTTGATATTAATACAGTTGAGAAAGTCCAGAAATATTTCACAAGAAGAGTTCTCCACTCCTCTACTCGTTGCAGAAGACCTTATGCCACCAGACTCGAAATTCTAGACCTAAAAACTAGAACTACGCCGCCTTCAGTCCGATCTAAATACAGTATATAAAATCATACAGTGCAATGTCCTACCTGTCAATGAATACTTCAGCTTCAACCATAACAATACAAGAGGAAACAATAGATACAAACTCAAGGTTAATCGCACCAAACTTGATTGCAGAAAATACGACTTCAGCCACAGAGCGGTCAATGTCTGTAATACAATGTCTGTAAAGAGTATTACAGACATTGACCACTCTACCTGACTCTGAGGTTTCTTCCCCAAACCCCAAAAACTTTAACCTTAGACTGTCTACTATTGACCTCACCCCTTTCCTAAGAGGTCTGTGGGGGGGGGGGGTGCATAAGTGCACCAATGTGCCTTCCATCCCTGTCCTTTTGTTTCTTTTATTTTTCTTATATGTATTCATTTCATGTACTCATAACTATGTCTATACTTATACCTGTAATCTTATAATTGCTTGACAAAATAAATAATAAAATCAATAAAGTCCTGGGATTCCCCAGCCAGCCATGGCAGCTGCTGAGGTTGAGAAACACAGCTGTACATTTATTTCCACTTCTTTCCATTTCATTTGAGAAGACAAGTTTTCCAGAGGACTAAGCGTCAGTCTTCCCTTCCTCTGAACCACTTCCAATGTGTGTGCACCCTCCTTGAAGAGAGAATTGGACCCAACAACTTTCCCTCCAAAATCACATTCATGTGTAATAAAGTGGAACTGTAACTTCTTAGAACGTGAACATTATGGTCCCCATCATGCATGCTAAAATTGCAAAATTGCACAGGCTTTTTTTCATTCACATCCTTTTGCTGATTCTAGAGCCTGAAAAGGCTCTTAATAGCTTTTTAAACTTAGCTGATTTAAAGATAGTATCAGATGTTTGGTTCGTGACTTGTGTTCAGCTGCCATCCCAAGCGAAGCATTTCCAATTGTATAACCTTGAATATTGAATTCTAACTTTTAAAAAAGAAATATGCAACCATGTATTGATCTTGGCTGCTAAATGTAAGGCTCAGGCTGAGTTTTCCACCCCACCCGTCATTCTGATGCCTTTGCTGTCTTCTCGGCTATCAGCTGCCCCCCCCCCCCCTGCTAGGTTTCAAATCGGTCAGGTCACCTCGTCTTTGCAAGCATTCCGAGAGCACCTGAGTGGGTAAGGTCTGTGAAAAGGACGGAGGGGTCTTTATTCTCTTTCCCGCCATTCATCCCAGTGGGTAACACCTATACACGGTACAGATGGTCGTCGACTTACAAATACAGTTGGAACCATAATTTCCATTGCTAAGTAAGCAGCTTTTAAGCAAATCACACCTGATTCTACAACCTCTTTGTCATGGTTGTTAAGCGAATCACTGCAGTTCTTTAGTGAATCACTTGGTTTAAATAAATCCAGCTTTCTTGTCCAAAGCCAGCTGGGAAGGTCAAAAATGTTGATCACATGATCCAGAGAGGCTTCAACTGTCATAAATACATGCCAGTTGACCAAGGCTTGAATTTTCATCACACAACCGTGGGAATGCTACAATGGTCATAAGTACGAAGACTGGTCGTGTCCCTTTTTTCAGTGCCATTGTTACTTCAGACAGTTGCTAAACAAGTGTTGTAAGTTGAGGATTATTTGTATTATGACATTTCAACAGACGCCATTTCAGAACTGCACTGAAGCTCAATTTGGATAGCTTGTTTCAGCAGCCCTTCCTTCCTGATGTTCTTTTGTTTTTAATCATTTGATAAGGAGCATTTTAATAATCAGAGATTCCTGACTACTCAATGGAAAGGGAGTGCATTCTGTCCATGTCCAGGGACCTTGTCCTTCTGCTGAAGATTGGCATTTCTACAAGCAATGTCCATGGTCAATTTAATACTGTATAATTTATGACATTTTTATTTGATCCTGCTTGTCTGTCTCTCCCAAGAAAGTTTACAGTGGTGTCAAAAGTTGAACTGCAGAAATAACTGTGAATTCACATATTATAGCAAGCCATAGTTGGATTTGTATGGTTTTTGATTTAGCCCACTCAGTTACTGCAGTCACTATGGTCTGTCTGGTACTGTGTCACTTATGACTTAACAAAAAGTGAACCAAATCACTGCCCCTTCATCAAAAAAACCCTCTTATCCTAGTTCAGAAAAAATATCAGAACTCAAGCAATGGGTTTAAGGCAGCAATTTTCCAAAGTTATCCAATGGTAAGGTGCAAATATACTTTTCAGTCCCATTTCCTATGGTAAAGTCCTCACCTTGATGTCATTATCTTAGCCAAGACAGAAGACCACCTAGTTTGTTTAGTAATGGGTTTAATTAACAGGATCATTTTATTTTATTTTAAAGCTGTTTGTTGCACCACTTTGTTGCCAGTTATGATCAGAACAATTTCGTGGCAACTTTTGAAAGAACTGTGAAGCTGAACCAAGAGGTGATAACAATTGCAAAAAAACTTAATTCCATGTTAAGCTAATAGTTTCCAAATCACAGGCAGTAAATGTTCTGCTTTCATTGGCCACTCCTGGAGAATCACAGCCAGCTGGCGCAGCAAACTTCAAGAAGGTTTCAGGGAAATTGACACAAGTCAGAGAAGAGGGATAAGAGTAGAATAAAACTGGGCTGTCAAACTCGTGGCTTGAGGGTTGGATGAGTCATGTGCCGGCCATGGCCACGCCCGATTTAGCAAAGGTGGGGAAAGTTGCAATACGTCACATGATGCCGCTGTGACGCTGCAAGTTTGACACCCCTGGAATAGAATAACAGAGTTGGAAGGGTTCTTGGAGGTCATCTAGTCCAACCCCCTGCGTAGGCAGAAAACCCTATACCATTTCAGACAAATGGTTATCCAATCTCTTTTTAAAAAGGAATCTGAGGAGCCTCAGATGACAGAATGGGGACTCTCTAATCTTTAAAAGAATAAGTGAGACAGAAAGATTTTCAAATATTTAAATAGATTTGAATAATTCCCTTTCCAAGTTCAAGATACTGTGAACTCACAATTACTGGCCCTCTCAATAGCACCAAGGAATGTAATTCCATCTACTTGCTTTTTTTTTTCTGGGTCTGCATCCATCCTAACCCATATTTTTTAAAAAACTATGAAAGTATTAAAACATAAACCATGATTATGAGCCAAGAGGGTTAACTTCATGCAACCAACAAAGCCAACCCAACCAAACAATGGCTTAATGCAATGGACATGTTCAGTGCAGGGTAACATTGAGACTATAAACCCACTTGAAAGAATCTTCAACTCCTAGAAGAATGCTTCTGAAAGGGTGGACTCTTTCAAAAAATAAATATTTTAAAATTTCTCAGTTTTTCTAATAGAGTAAATATTATAGATATAATCTACATAAACCAAAGCTCTTTGGGGCCTTCAATTATTTTTAAGAAGGCAAAGAGTTCCTGGTGGTTAAAGCAGCAAGATAGAAATCAGGAGACCCAAAATTCTAATTCCACCTTCAAGCATAAAGCCAGTTGGGGGATTCTATGCCAGTCACTTTCTATCAGCCTTAGGAAACAAGACAATGGCAAATTATTTCTGAAATCTTGCCAAGAAAACTGCTGGGGCTTATTCAGGCAATTGCCAGGAGTCAACACCAACTTGAAGGCATCAAAACAAAAGTGGGAGGGGTTGTTCTGAGACCAACATGTTTGAGAAATGCCACCCTAGATAATCTTCCCTTCCCTTCTTGTCCGATGGCTTCCCTCATCCACCAAACTGCATTCAGGATTGAACCCACTTGGAAGCCGTTGCCTGCTAGCTGGGTCAGGGCAACCCAGGGATGGCTTTCTCCTCCCTCTAGCATCCCTGTGGCGTTGTCCACCTTTCCCCCTTGACTGGTGTTCACCTTAGTGTGCAATCTAGTGAAGGGATCACGGGGTTGACGATTTCCCCATGACAGCCAACATGGTGGCCCGAAAAGAAGTGGAGCCATATATAGTAGGGCAGAACTTTGTTCTTCATTTCCCCCAAGGAAAATAAATACCCTTCTTCCTTTGTGCTTCTCTGAAAAATGCATTGCTCTGTCTTCTGAGACATGCAGTATCTGCCAAATGCAAGTATCAACTTTCAGGAGCAAAGGGGTGGGGTGTTGGGTGGCATTGCATCCTAAGCCCCTCTTTCCCTCCTTGTTTTCTGCCAGAAGGCAGAGGTTGCAGGCCAGAACCTGCCTGGGTATTCAGGGCTCCTTTCATGGCCCCTTTCTCTTTCCTCCTCTACGCAGGACAGAAGGCAACAAGCTTATTTGGTGATACATCCCAGGTTAAAAATTCAGTTTTAATTTCTGATTGCTCCCTTTGCACGCCTAGCAAAGTAATTTCCTCTTTCATCAAGAATGATTTGCAATTAACAGCCTTTCTGTGGGAAGAGCCGCATCACCTTTTGGGTTGCTATGGGCAACTGCAGAATTTTCACTTGAAGCGAGCAAGAATTGCGAATGTACTTGGGGAAGTGGAGGCTCTGGGGAACTGCAGTCAATCCTTGGAAGTGGGATTGTGCAATGCATGTTTAGTCATAGGCAGTCAAGAGATGGCCTCCTTTTTAACATTCAATGTCGAAAGTGCTGGTTTTTAGTTCAGAAAAAAGTTGCTGAGACAAAGATGGTTGCTGTGCTTCCTAAAATTCCACAATCAGGATCCATTCAAAGCTCGTCTTTGGAGCAGGGAAAACATTGATGAATGAATTGGCAGGACCCCCTCCTCTTTCCTTAAGAGTCTTAGATTTAGGTGACAAGATTGCTTCAAGCTACAGGTTTACAGGTTTCATATATCCAAAGCCAACGCTTTGTTTTGTGAGATTGTCCTGCTACTGGTTATCTAGAAGCTCTACTTAAACAGAGGAGGGCTTGTTTCTGACTTGGGAGACAAGAGATGTCCTAAAGCTGACAGCAGAAAGCTCTTACGTGCTGGTATTTGCCAGGGTTGTTATGGCCTTCAGGCATCTGTCTTAAAGTGTATGTAGCGAGTCTCAAAATAAAATGTAATTTTGCCCCCAAATTGCTCAGCATAGTCAAAAATCCAGAAACTGCATGACTCATTTAGCCTCAGAGTCAAACATATAAAATGGTCCTTTCAAAATTGAAGCAGGTGGGCAGGAAACCATAGACATTATGCTAAGCCATGATGTGGTTTGGTTTTCATTTAGGATGATATGTGAACCTAGCCATTGTGATTTGTTAATCATATGGCTTAGAACAGGGGTGTCAAACCAGATTTCTTCGAGGGCCAGATCAGGATTGTAGTTCTCCTCCACAGGCTGGCCGGGGGTGTGTGGAGAGACGGGTCGATGGGACAGGCACCTCCTGCAGCACCGTGTTGGCCAAAATGGGGCGTGGGAAGCCGCGGGGAGCCTCACACACTTTGTTTTGGCCAGTAGAGTGCTGCAGGGGGCAATCCAGGCCAAAAACAGGGCATTTGGGGGGGGGGGGTGAGGCCGCCCCCCCGCCCCCTCCATTTTGGCTGCCAGAGGTACTTCAGGCCAGTCCTTTGCTCTTTCCAGGCCAGTTCCGCAGGCCAGATTTAAGCACCCCGCAGGCTGGATCCGGCCCGCAGGCCTTGAGTTTGACGCCCCTGGCTGAGAGTATTGTGCAAGGCCAGCCACTGATAGTTTACTCCATACCTTCTAAATTAACAACCATGATTTAGCATAATGCAAAACAAAACCCACATGGCCAAACTGAAATTGTCCAGCTTGACCCCTTACACAGGCTTCTTCTTTGAGACAGGGCAATGCCAGTTCTTTCGACTTTACTCACTCACTTGCCAAGCCTGAATACATTTATAAGTTGCAGGATCAAAAGCGGACAATTAACTTCCAAAGAGTCAGAATTCCCTCAGCTCTAAAAAAAATTTGGGGAAGAAGTTCTTTTTTTCTTATTTTTCTGATGATGAAATGGCAGGAAATTGGTGAGCTTCTTTGCTTTTTGTGTGACTAAAAGCGTAGCAGCAGCTTTGCAGGGTGAAATAAAATCTACTGCAGGTCAGGAATTTGCTGAAGCTGAGAGGAAGCTCTGACAGGACTGCCAGGCTCCTGCTTGTATCTCAGAAGGCTGGATAGAGAGAATTGTATAATAACCAGTCCTGGGCTGGAATAAAGGACATTGCAGTGTATTATTATTAACCCTGCAGGTCAAAGGAGGGGATAAACTGGATTGAGACTCTTCCTGTACCCCTCACAAGGCACCTGCCACCCTTTACTTTCTGGCTGGACTTCCGGGCGCTTCACATGCACTTGCGATGATCTCAACCTCAGAGTTAAATTTTGCACAAGACAACCTACAGTAGAATAATGTGCAAAACATAAAGGGCAGGAACATGAAGGGGCTCCTGTGAATGAAACCAAGGTGGTGGCTGCATGAACAGAACTATCACTTCCCAGCCGCCTTCCACTTTCCTCTCTGTGGATCTGGGAGCCTCAGAAGAATGGAAGGGAACTTGAAGAGGGGTTTTGGCCTGCTAGATCAGGGTGTCCAACCTTGGCAACTTTAAGGCTGGAGGACTTCAACTCCCAGAATTTCCCAGCCAGCTTTGAATTAAGTCTTCCAGCCTTAAAGTTGCCAAGGTTGGAGACCCCTGTGCCAGATAAATCCGACAAAGGGGGTTCAGAGGATATATTTTGTTTTGAAAAGAGTAAACTGAGGGAGGGGAACAGCCATTTAATATTAAACCGAAGATCCAAACATGCCTTGTCACAAAGACCGGGAGGCAGAATTATGGGCTTAGGCTACAGGCAGGGAGGTTCTGGCTCAACATGAAGAATCCCCGATGGCTTGAGCATATTGGCAAGGGGACCCATGACCCTGAAAGGCAGGAGCTCTTCTTCACTGGATGATACATCCACAGAGGTTGGACCAAGGAGGTTCGAAACAGCCTCCTTGCATTGAGCAGGAAATTGGACCTGAAGATGCATCTCTGGGCCCCTCCAGTTCTGAGCATTTCTGGTTCAACTGCACCCTGTGCCTGGAGGCATCACAGTCAGGCCTGCAAGGCGGGGGGGGGGGGAGTGGATGCTGAGCAAGGCTGCTGGAAATGCAGCAGGAACTGGCTACTTATTTGGAGCCAACACAAGCCGATGAATCTCTTGCATTCAAGATCAGATTTTTGGATCTCAGCCCTCAATATAGGGACGAGATGGAGCGTGAGCAGAAAACGTCCCTGTGAGAGCATACGGGTCCACATCCACAGAGCCAGGGACTCTTTGGAAAGGGGAAGTGAGGTGAGCTGGGGGACATTCCCACTCGAGTAGCTAGAAGCAGCTGCAGGTGGACACCTGGTGTGGCTAAAAGCCTCTCTCCACCCCAATTGACTTAAACCAAGATTGGCTTGCCAGAAGCCTGCCTTGAGCTCTGAATTAAGGAAAACGCAGTGGTTTTGCAGGGTTTGGGGAAGATAATGCATTCTTCCAATTTCTGTTTCTAACAGAAAATAATTCTCTTTTGAAATGCAAGGATTGGTTTTGTTCAGAGAGATCTCCAAAAGAGGATCGAAGGGACTTACTGCTGCCATTCCTCTTTTGCTGCTGAGCCATGATGCCATCAGCAGAACCATCATGAAAGAACCAAGCCCACCCCTGGAAGGCCGTCATTCCCACCCCAAGACCAACCAGGAGGCCATGTCTTCTGCGTTTGAGAGAGGCTAAACAATGCATGTTTTTGCAAGAGAAGCCAGCACCTCTGGATTCTTCCCTAAGAGTCTGTCTGTTACACCCCGTTTAAAAATTAATTAAAACAATATTAAAAAGGAAATGCTGTTTCAGACTTATTCACAGGAAAAGCTTCTGGATTTAATTTGCCTTCTGACTCTGAGCATCAAGTATTTATGACCGGAGGTGGCAGGTCATACACCTGTGCTTTCTAAAGTCAAGATGTGTCCGTCCTCAGAAAAAGCTGCCTGTTCCATTTTCAACTAAGAGAAAAATAAAATTAAAAAAAAATGTCCCACCCCCCCCATTTCCTGGCATGAGGCAGAAAGAAAACTAGGAAGTTCTTAAGCAAAGGGATCTTTTCTTGACTAAGTCATGATGGACCCTTTTTGCAGCCCTGATATTTCCTGATTTTTTTTGCCGAGAAAAGCATGAAAATTAACTTATTGTGTTCGGTAGAGATCTTTTAAGGGGGTGGGTGGGGATGGAAATAGTCAGTTCCCAGGGAAGTAAGGATTTGGGAAATGATAATATGAGCAATGCTGCTTGATTATCAGCCGAGGAACCCACTGGTTTGCCCAATCACTGAAAGAGAGTTTAAAAGGGAAATGAAGAAGGCTGGGTTGCAGATGGGAAATTGTTCCCGGTTGGAAATTCTTGTGCACCACCCCTTTTGTTTCAACAAGTCTTCCTAAACAGGCTCTCAGAGAATCACGATTGGAAAAGGAAATACTTTATGATTGAGGCAAATGCTGAAGGGACTGGCACCACCTGTGGTAGGTGCCATCTTCCTACTGCTGCCAAAACACCAACACCTGAAGGTAAAGATGGAGCTCTTTCAGCCATGCCTAGAATCTTAATTTGTGCACATTGTAGAAACCCAAATTATTTTTTTTCTGACAGTTGGCGGACAAGTCTAGTTTTATTATCTATTCCACTGGTCCTCCTATAGTACATTCCTCAGGCCATTCAAAGGCTTCTCCCTCCCTATGAAGACCATGACAGGTGATCCTCCTTTAGCAACTGCCTTGTTTGGCAACCATTTGCAATGGTTGACAGTGCTGAAAAGGTAACTTTACAAGCAATCCTTGCATTTCTGCAAAGCAAATAAAAGCTGAAGTCAGACTGTAAGCACTATTTCACTTACCAACTACTTGGCTTAAGAAGCTAAGCTTTTTTTTTTGAAAGAACTCGGATTCTGGAACCTGATTTGTCCTGAGGGCCAGTACAGATAAAAGTGATGTCCCATGGTTTCAAACTTCTGTTGATGCAGCTTAAAAATGTGCTTGCAAGCCACTTGACATGGTTCACTCATATTCTCTGGGAGGATTACATGGAAACCTTTTACAAACAAGACTACAGCAAGGTCTGCAGACAGAAAATATATTCAGAAACCAACTTGGCTCAAAGAAAAGTATAATAAGCAATAAGCTACAAATAGGAAAGCAGCAGGTACAGGTAATTTCCTCCAGAAAATACCAATGATGAAAGCTGCACAAAAGCATCAGTTAAGGTGCAAACAATTCAGTGTCAAGAAATATGGGATTACACTATGTAGCCTTCAGACTGGAAGAAAAGGGCCTTGCTAATGCTGTAAAAAGCAGTTATAAAATAATGTGTGACTTACATAAATATTGCACATTTTTAAACAAATGTTTGATCCAGATCCTACAAAGAAAGGTTGAAGAATACGTGGAGAGTGATGTTACAAATGAACTGATAGGCTTCAGAAAAGGCAGAAGGCTATAAGGTTAGATAGGTATGGCAGGTGCAATGGATAATGGAGATAGGAAAATGGAGAATGTGTGGCAGTTTATTTTGCATCATTAACTAAAGCAAGGCCATTGGATGAACTGTGCCAGAATGCAGAATGCAGAGGATTGAAAGTAAAAATTGATATGCAGACAACAGCACTTTGTTAGCCAAGAAATAAAGACAACTTAGAAGAGTTAATAAAAGTAAAAATGGAAAATGAAAATCCAGATTGTTAACCTCTAAAAAATCAACCATTATCCTTTGTGGAGCATAACAGGAAGTTAATGAACATGGTAGGTTGTATTGTGTCTTGGGATTAAAAATACATAAGAGGGACAGCTAGAAGAAGAGGAAGAAGGCAATGATAGACAAGAACACAGACAATGCAATAACAAAGATCAGAAGAACTGAAGCAATGCTTTTCCAATGTTAAACTAAGCATTTAGACAGAAAACTAAGCATTTAGACAGAAAGCAAAATAGGTTTTCATGCATATGATTATTAATGATTACTAATAGCAACTGCAGATAGACAGAATTGATCTGAAATAAAGGCTGACCAAGTTCTTGAGGTGAAGATCAGCAAGCAGAAATTCAAACTCTGGGCGTGTGATGTGAAATGAATATGCTTGGCAAGGATGAGAAGCATAACTGCCAACGCAAGAACACAACTGATGTTGATGAATGGGATCAAAGACATTATTAGAATCACCTTGGAAGAGCTATCAGTTACAACTGAGGTCAAGATTGTAAGCATTCCTCCATGGCACCATTTTTACCCAGAAGTATTGACAAGCCATATCTCCGATACTGTATTTTGCATTTGTTTTTTGAATAAAGCACTAGTTTGCCTCCATTAAATTTCAATGTTATTTCAGTTATTTCTGTCACTTATCAAGATGATTTTGAATTTTGTTTCCTAGTCTGTTACCTGTCCCACCCAGTTTTGATCCAGATATAGCATATAGTATTTAAAAAACATTTTCTCCACCACTGAACCTTGTGGCATCCCATTCAGTATTGTATTCCTTCGTTTCCTGAGGAAGGACTGATCAATTGTTTCTTGAGTCTAGTTTTGAGGACTGCGTACAATTGTGCAACAAGCATATCACCCAACTTAACTAACCTGCTAATCACAATGTTCTCTCCACAAAGGGGAGAATTTTGCAATGTTGGAAGAGTGATGAAGTCTGGTTAACAGGCAACTTGGATAACACCTAAATTTTTTGGTAGCCTGATGCCTTCCAGGGTGTTAAACCTTTTCCCCTATTTGTATGGCCCAAGCTGAAGATGGGAAAAGTTGGAAACACACCTAGAAAAAAATCAGGGAAGAATCAGGGCATCCACCCTGTTGGAAAGACAGTGGAGGATTTTCCTCCCTGCTTAGTCACCTGCCTCTTGATGGCTCTTCTCCCCAGCCCCTCCTGCTGTTTCTTCAGCCAATGGTGCCCTCGCCTTCCAGCCCTACCGCATGTTTGCCATTTCCCATGGAAACAGTTGCTATGGCAGCACAAGTGGGGAATTCCAGCTTTTGGTCCTCTGCATCATCACTGCTTCTGGCAACTGCAGCTTGTGAGCTTCTTAAAGCCTGCATGAAAGGACTCACGCTGGGGGGCTACGCTCTGCTCCTCTTCTGCCAGACTGGAGTCCCAGCTACTGGAAGTAAGACTGGGGATCTATCAGCCATGTGAACGAATTCTCTCTCTGGGTTTGTAAGGGCAACTTGAACTGTAGATGCCAGCAGGAAACATGCCTGTGCTTTCAGCTGCCTGAATGCAGGTAATCCTTCACTTACAGCCACAACTGTGGCCAGCCACTAAGTGATGTGGTTGATAAGCTGTGGCTGATTTCATTAACTTTTTTGTCAGGGTCATTAAATGAATCTGGCTTCCCACATTGACTTTATTTTTGGAAGCCCCCAGGGAAAATTGCAGATAGCAACTGTGACCCCTGAATGCTGCAATCATTACAAATACATGCAGGTTATGAAATGCCCAAATCTTGATCAGGTACCTACAATGGTAGTAAGTGTGAGCTCTGGTTACAAGTCACAATTTTTCACTAAGGTCATAATTTCAAATAGTCATTAAATGAATTGTCGAGCTACTTGTACAGGTTTTTTCTGCCTGGAACAGGTTTTTCTGCCACATGAGAAAGGCCAGGTGTCCTGGGAGGAACCAGGCTAGGAATGGCTCTCTCTCTTTCTCTCCTTTGCCATCCAAACACCCAGGAAATACAGGAAGGATGTTGAAAAAGCCAGGAAGCTCAAGGCTGCTCCAAACACTAAGCCCTCTGTTATCCCCCCTGAGCACAGCTGGGCTGGAAGGAGGGGTGTTTGGAGATGGAACCACAAGGAAGCAGAAAAGGCCAGATAGGATTCTCAGAGTTTCTTGACTTTGTCGCTTGCAACCTGTGAGGCTGTTATGACTTATTGATGGGTGAGACTACGACAACCAGGAGCTAGCTAGGTATTCCAAGAGTTGTAGTCCCACACACCCAGATATTCCAGGTGTGTAGTCCCACACACCTGGGCCAGGGAAGGCTGCTAGAACCACTGCACAGAATGTTGTCCTTCTCTTTCCAGCAGGCCCTTCGAGGTGGAGACGGCTTTTCTCTCGGTCAGCAAATGTATCACCAAGACAAAGTTTGAACAGCTTGACCATGACAACTCCACAGAATACAAGGCCGGGGGGTGGAGTGGGTTTTTGATAGGCTTTCCTGGCATTCAGGAGCAGAAGTTTCCAACTTTCAAATGCTGCAACACAGAAAGTATTCTGCATTTGTTTAGAGGTGCTTCCAATGAATGCCCAACCCTTAAAGCCACAGTTGGGATTTAAGCAAAGCTGTAGCAAATTAAGGACAGTGTGCTACTTGAGCAGCACGATGGCCTTGAGGTGGAGCTCTTGCCTCACAATGAGGAGGCTGTGAGCTCAATCCTAGGTAGCAGATGTTTCTCTCTCTGGTGCAAAAAGAAAATATCTGCTGCTACCTAGGATATCTGCTGTGAACACCAGGAAGGCGTCAGAGGGAAGGGCATCCAGCCAGTAAATGCTCAGCTCCATTCAGTTGTCCTGACTCCACCCTGATGAAGCACTTACAGGGGCAGTAAAAGGAAGGGTTAGGGTAAATAGTAAATGCCATTATAGGGGACAAACTATATTCCAAAGCACCAAAAGGCAATAAATGAAACAATAGTTGGAAACTAAGCAAGGAGAAATTTCCTGACAATTAATCAGTGGAACGACTTGACCCCTGAAGCTGTGGGTGCTCCATCACTGGAGGCTTTTAAGGAGACTGGAGAGCCATCTGTCCAAAATGTTAGGGTCTCCTGTTTGGGCAGGGGGGCAGATTAGAAGGCTCCATTGTTCTGGGTTCTATGAATCGTGAGCCAAACAATTGGAAATTTTTCTCTTGGTGAGAATCATAATCAAAAGACTTGGAATTAGTTTTTTATCCATAATTAAACTTCCTGCTTAAAAGATCATCCCTTTCAATTTTAGTGTCTGGGCGCCTCTGCCAGCCCCGACTCTGGCATCACTCCTTTCTGCACAAAAGCCCAGGGACAAAATCAAGTCACCAAATGGCTCAGGCCCAATACTGACAGCTACTTTATTGAGGCTGCACAGCAGTCCTGGAGAAAGGAAAACGAGTGGAAATCGGCAACCACTCCGGTTGAGAGGCGGGACGAGGTAGGAGGTTCTCGGCTTCGTGCCTTCAATATTTGAAGGAGGAAGGAAGGGTCCATGAAGTGCAAAGAAAAAATAAAGTGTTGGCCTCAGAAAAGTCTTCAAATGCCTGTGACTATAAACTTTGAGAAAGACTTTTGCTTTTTTTGATTCCTGCCTGTGAAGAGCATAAAATAGGCCTTTCCTCATGAACTGCTGGAAGTCCATTTTAGCTCACCAAGCTGCCAGGATGAGAATCCCTTGTCCCAGGAGTTCAAAGACAGCTTCCTAGAAGAGTCCCTGTATGGACTTGCCTACTGGAAGCCTCTGCAGCCTCGTGGCTGAAAGAGATCTTCCCACGCAGGATTCTCCAGCCCAGAGAGAAGCCACCTGGGCAGGAGGCAAAGGGTTAGAGGCTCTGTTGTATGGCAGCCTCAAACGCATGTTGGGAACAGCACTGAGAGGTCATCTATCTGGAACCCTGGAAATCATCAGGAGAAAAGGCACTCCCAGCGGTCAAGTGGTAGATCCTGCTCTCCTAACTGCTACAAATTCCCTTTTTGAAAGATTACAAATCACTGATGTCATAATGAAAGCATTCTGCCCTTCAAGCCTGCGGTAACATTTTATTCCTTCTTCCTGATTTGCTTTTCTTTAAAAACAGGATTTTCCCCCTTGGTGCAATTTTGGAGAGAACCCCAACTTCTGGCGATTTCCTTCCCTCTTTGGACGAGGCCTTCCATCCCACCCCCACCCTCTGTTCCAAGAGCAAAGCTGGGGGGTGGGGGGGCAGTTGTTGGACATGACGTCCTGGGCTGTCTGCTGGCTGGAATCACCTGGCTGGAACGAAGACAAATACAAAGAAGAGAAACAATCCTTAAAAACTCGGTAACAAACCAGACTTCAGAGCAAGCAGGCAGGCAGGAGAGACGTGCAGCTTAGGGGCAAAGCAGACGCTTGCGTAGCTCTGTTCTTCATAAGCAGTGAGGCCCTGCCTGCTCTTGCATTTATCTCAGGGCGCCTCGTAATGCACACAACAAGCAATTGGCAGCAAGGATGTCGGGGAGGGGGTCACCAAGCTCCCATTTGGCTGAACAGCCCCAGCTCCCTCTTTGCCATTAATTATAGCACAGCCTTTATTTGGCAAAAAATGGCATTCATGCTCAACAGAGGCCTCCTCAGAATCCTGGCCATGAGGGCAACAAGGCGATAACAGTCTTTTTTTCTCTCTCAAATCTAATATGGCCTGCCAGTAAGTTGGGACTGCAATTCCCAGTGTTGCCAAAGTTACCAAGACCTGGGAACTTGGAGCCTCAAAACTTCCAGAGGGACCCAAGTTGGGGAAGAGTTCCTCTTGCGAGCTCTGCTTCATTGCACCAGCCTCCTAGCAACATGTGTTGCCTTCACTCCCAGAGACCAAGGCAGCACTTGCTCATTGCATCACATGGGCTTCCTCCTCCCTGGGGGCAAGAGAACCTTTCCCAAGATAGACGTCCTGGTTTAAAGAGAACCCATCTTGCCAACAAATCTGTGGAAATGGGGACCAGATCACTTTAAACAGTTGAAGACTCTGTTCTTCAAAGACTGCTGTTTACTCACCTGAAATGTAAATGTTCTTTAAAAGCTCAGAGAAAAGCAAAAGTAAAATTGGGAATAGAAATCTGAAGAGTTTTGATTGTCTTAATCAGCTGCCTTTGGTCCCCAAATCATAGCCTTCTTGAACATTTGTGGAGAATGGAATATCTGCCAGTTAACTATTCTGGGAGCTGGAACCCTTAAAATCCCCAAGATAGCTTTATATATTTATTATATTAATTTATGTGGCCATCCATCACATCTGCAATTGGAAAGTTGTGAATGTTCACCAATGTGCAAGTATGTCGCTAAAGCAAGTAATTTCTAGTAGCCATGTTAATTTATTGCCTTCTTTTCTTTGAAAGGCTGCAAAACAGGTCTCCGTGACCTGTTATGTTTGTGGTGCTGCACTTGCCCCGCAAGAGATGGGTTTTTGTGGCTTTTGCTGCTGAGAATTCCTCAAAGGGAGAAATTTACTCTTGGAGAAGCATAGAAACATAAATCACAGGAGGAAAAAAGAAAGGAAGACAAGAGAAACAAAGGTCAGCTGAGAGAGAAATGCTTCTTCCACTTCTTCATCCTCCTAAAACCTGGCTGCCCTTCTGACTCCCAAAGGCAGCTACAGAGCCAAGCAGCTGCTAACCATCCTCTCAGGCAGCCTGAAGTACAGGTAAGGCAAGGAACATTGCACCAAACCAGCCCAACAAGAACCTCCAAGAGGGAGGCAGAGTGCAGGAGCTCCCTCCCTGCTTGTTCACAGATGCTGCCAGGTTGGCCATGAGGAACTGGAGCACCTCTCAAGGCCACCGAGCACAGAGCCCAGGCTGGCTCAAGGGCAGCGGAGGCTCTTAACCAAAAATCCCAAGAGGCAAAAACAGAAAAGGGAAAAGGGTCTGTTTGGCCCACCCAACAAAGGGGCATTAGGCAGGCATACCAGAATGGGACACAAGAGACTCAACCAAAGACCCAAGTAGGAAGACTGGCCAGTGCTGTGGCTTTGACCGCTGTGGCATGGTCACTTGGCCTCGATGCAGCTCAGAAACCATGAGCCAGCTTTCTTGCATTGGTTAAGTCAGAAGTCCCCAAAGTTGGCCACTTGAAGACTGATGGATTTCAAGTCCCAGATGCTGGCTGGAGAATTCTGGAAGTTGAGATCCACCAGTCTTAAAGTGGCCAACATCGGGGACCCCTAGGTTATTTGATGATGTCACATAACCAATGTGGAATTCCCAGATTGATCATTGACCTCAGAAACTATTCTTCTTCACAGGAATTCCACATGAAGAAAATCTGAACTCTCCACCCTAAAGAAACTGTCCAGACGGGGCAATTTTGTACCAACTTCCCCATTTTACTTTCCTTTATTCTTCGAGCCCTTAGAAATGTTACCACCCACTTCCCATCTCCAAGTCCCTTCTTCTAAAGAATCATCACCGCATGCATTTTTATTTCTTTAAAAATGACATAGATAAAGCAGCCTCTGAATTCTGGGCTGCCAACAAAACCTCTTCCTTTCATCTCCAGCTTATGATTGCGTGGGACAAATGCTGCTGCCCTGGGGCACCTTATGCTGTGCCAGTTAGTTCCACTTGGTCCAGGCAGAAAAGGAGAAGAATTCAAACCTCAGTGAATCACACAAGGGAACAAATCTGCTTCCATAGCCTCCCTCTTAAGCTGAGGCAGCCGTCCATGCTTGTGGTTAGAGCCGGGACTTGTGGCCAGCCACTTTCCTTCCCGCTCCTACTCAGGTGGGGCTTTCAGGACTGCTGTAAAGGTGGGTCCGTAGGCGGAAAAACAGAAACTGCAGCCATTTCCTGATTCAACCAATTCTGCACGGATGTCAAAAGTGCCTTTGCCTGCACAGGTTTCCAGTCTCTCGGCGGCCTGAAGTGCAGTGCGCCCCTTGCTGGCCAACCGCGCACACACACACACAGCCCAGCGTTCCCGTATATTAAAAGAAGAAATATACATTACAAATGAAGAGTCACATGTTTGTTTAATGGACTGCTTGTACGGCCTTTCTCCACAACTGCTTTGCTCCTACTCCCACGGCATTCTTTCTTGCTGACCCCAGAGGACAGGAAAGGAGGAGAAAGGAGGAGAAGAGCCTTATATGAACATAACCAGGTCTTTACTTGTTGCTTTTGAGAAAGCTGCCAGGATGCTGGCAAAAACCACATCTGGAGACTGGGAGGCATCAACAGCTGTATGGATTCCACGACGGGAGTAGTAGTCCACCAGCGGTGTGGTCTGGGTGTGATAAGCTTTCAGGCGTGTTTTTAGCGCGGCTTCGTTGTCATCTGACCGGCGGATCAGAGATTCCCCAGTGACCTGAAAAGGGAGCAATTTGTCAGCCTGGGCACCAGCCAAGGACCCGCCTGAGCTGGAGAAGCCTGGCAGCCGACCCTTCACGACATGGACCTCAAGCCACCCACTGAGCTGTTGTCCAGGCTGGTGAGACAATCCCCAAGCGCTGCAGCCCTCTTTTCCGCCAGGTATGAAGCCACTGCTGGCGTTGAACTGACAACTCTTGCAGGCAGTCCTTGACCCATTACCTTAGTGGCCATCTGAAATTATGACAGACCCCTGAAGAGCTACTCATGGCCTGATTTCAACGTTCTGTGATCACTTGGCTGTTTTCTGGGCATTCAGCAACCGGCCCTCCTTTACAGGTGTGGCGCCTAGTCACCTCACTACAATTCCCAATGCTTTTGCCAGAAACCAGAATTTACTTCCTGGATCCAATAAAACCAGCCCATAATAGACAATGGGCTCGCTTAATGACTTGGGCACTTGATGAATGACTGCAGCATTCATTTAATGACTACCCTTTCAAAACGTGGCAAGATTGGGTTCAGTCACATGATGGCTCTCTTGATTTTTTATAGTTTTATTAATTTTCCATTATGTTTAAGTAGTGCTTAATAAACACCATGTTATTTTGTTTCCTTAACAATACCAATTATATTCTGAATCTTTATCTTTTTTTTCCCAGCCATTGATAACATAAATGCCATGTCTGATAGTATTCTATATCTTCTTCAAAGAAGATGGAGACCCTCTTTATGACCGTCATGACTTACAAATGCAATTGCCAGGCTCAATTACAGTCATAACTTGTGAACTACCTGCATCCTGTTTGACCAACCAACTGGAACCGTTCACCTCCAGCTCTCTATACTGGGGGTCCTCCCAGCAGCGAATGCACAGCAAAGTGGTGTGCCAAGGCCTGCATGTACAACCACTGGACAGCCTCTCCCAAGGCCTGGCTTGAAAGCAATCCAGAGAAGGGAGCTGGTTGATCTTCCTCCCACCTCTGGCATTTTCCTTCATAAATGAATTTCCTATCGCCACCCATTTCAGTCAAAGAGTCTGGGCAGCTTGCAATTTGAAAAAACACATTGAAATTAAAACACTAAAAAGGTCTGAATACAATAAAAAGCAACCAAAGTAAATATACACCACAGCCAGGTTCCTTAAGCCAGCTGCAGCACAGCAAGGAAACTGGGACCTTCGCACATTCAGCCAACACTTCTGACCGCCAGGTTTTAGGGCCTTACGAAAGACTAACAGGGTTGAAGCCATTCTAGTCTCCAAGGAGAGGATGTTCCACTGAGCAGGAAAAAGCCCACCTTCTACTTCCTGCCAGGCAACCCTTTTCAGCTGAGGGGATCTGCAGCATTCCCAATCAGCTAGATGGATAGGTAAGAGACTCTTGGAAAAAGGCAAACTCTCAGGGAATCCTGTCCCGAGCCTTAGAAGACATAGAAACAGGATGCTTCTAGGTAGCATAAGATGAGGAATTAAGAAATAGAAAGAAATTATCCTCTGGAAAACTTCTGCTATTTCTTTCCTGCTGAAACTGATAGTGCGGGGATGGGGGTGGGAGACTTCTGTGGTGCTGTAGGGCCTTGCTCCCACTACTCCAGGAGGGGAAGAATTTGCGCACAATGTTTTAAGTTTACCCAAAAATACAGAGAAACCTGCACCAAAGTTGAGCTGCTTATGTAAAAATCACATCTGTCTCATACATCAATTGCGTCTTGTTTTTCAAAATTAACGACTTATTTTGAATATTTATCCTGATTTTGCTAATCATCATTGGGGATCAAAAGGTAATGGCAGATTACCAAATACTCTAGATCAGTGTCTCACAAACTTAGTAACTTTACAATCTCTGGACTTCAAGTCCCAGAATTCGCCAACCACAAGACTTACTGTACATTGTAATTTCTGCACAATCCCAATTTCATAGCATCTGCATTTCCAAGGATTTCTTCAAAATCACCCAGGGAATATTCAGTTACTTTATGTGTTTGCTCTCCACAGCAAGAAAAGATTGAAGTGACTCTCTTTTGACATGGATCACTACCCCAATTTGAAAAGTACAATTTGTGCCAATCGATGTTCCTGCATAAGTCCATCCCCAATTGTAGCATCTATTCAAAAGCTATCAATCTGTGAGAATTGCCTCTTGGTTTTGAATGATTCATTCAAAGCAATGAAGATGGAAATCTTAAGCAAAGCAGCTAGAAACAAATATAGAATCCAATTCTAGAAGCCCACCAGCACCCAAAGATACCACAAGACTTTATATCAACTAGAAGCATTTTAATACAAACTCCCAAAGGGAGAGACACATACATCATCCTTCATATGGACCTTGGGTGGGTTGAATTCCTCATGGTAGGAACGGCCACTTCCTGGGTGGATTAGCCTGGAAGGGAAACACAGAAAAGCCTCACCCATCTTTCATTTGCAGCAACTACATGGGGCAAAGCTAGTCTACAAGCAGCAAAACTTAAAAAACTTTGCGGATTTGCAAGGAAAGAATTTTTTCATCAATGAAAAGGAAACGGAAGGGTACAAAGAGGAAATAATACATTGGGAACATCACTGCAGCTCTGGTAAAATTCAGGCAGTGATGGCCACTGAGAATGGAGAATTTTCTTTGAGCAGACACTCAAACACACACATATGCACAACTTGCATTTGCAGCATATGTTTCCCCATGTAAGATTCGAGATATTTCCTATTTAGTTACTGACCACATCGAGTTGATCTCTTCCCCTTGTGCTACAAAGTAGGCTACTTCTAAGTGGGCAACTTTCCTTTCCAAGAAATTTCCACCCACTCTGCTCCTGGCTTTGTAGGACTACCACCATCTCATCACTCACCTGATAAGAGGAAAGGGAACCTACTCAAGCTGCCCAAGACAGCAACATCCCCCAAAGAAAATGACAGTTACCGTCCAGTGATTCTCCGGATGAGCAAGGAGTCAGCAAGGCTGAATTCAATGACCGAATCTAGTTTCTCTTTCCTCTTCACCATCAGTTCATCCAGCTGTAAAATTGTGAAAAGGAGGCAAAACTAGTGAGCTAATTGGCACCGAGGCTCTCAGATTCTCTTCTGGATCAAGGCAGACATGTGCAGCCAGCAATCGGGAGGTGAGGGGTGTCAAAGGCAGAGCACGTTCCCTTCTTGGCACTTCTGACAGGACTAAGGCTCCCTCCCTGGATGTGCCTCCTTGAAGTTCTGGCTGTCCATTTTGCACCGGGCACAAGTGATGTCTGAGCCCAAGGAGAGCACTTACCATCTCCGCTTGTCGCACAGTGCGAGGGAACCCATCCAACAGGAAGCCATTTTTGCAAGGGGGGGTCTCCAGGTTCTTCTCAATCAGCTCCACCACCATCTCATCACTCACCTGATAAAAGAGAAAAGGGAACCCACTGGATGCAGCAGCTACTTGATCTACTCAAACCCACCAGAAAACTGTGCTTGTGAGGTGGATCCTGCCCATCACTGGCCTTTGTAGCCAGATTCTGTTCTCCGCCCGTGGCCTTTTGCAAAGGGATCAACTTTCAAGGTTCAGGTCACTCAGATTTCGGATGTGCCGACTATACAGTGTGTTTCTGTCCTGGACTTCAAAACTGCTGCCATTCTTCCCCATGGACTGAGCCAATGCAGAAATGCCCCCCTTATTAGAAAAGGGGCTCCGGGGCTTAGATGTCCCCCAGTTCAGCACCATCTAAGAAGCTCTCCAGGATGGACAGGCAGCTTCACCTCCCAAACTTGATGTAGTTCACCCACCCACCTCAGCAACACTTTCTAATGATGATACATTGACACTTTCAAATGAAGGTCATAAATAAGAAACAGCCATTATAGGCTTCCTGCAAAACCCTGTAAGAAATATTGCAGAGATACTTCACATGAAAAAAAACCAAATGCCAGGTTTAAAAACAAGAAGTATTTATGATGGAGGTGATGTATGGAAGCAGATCTCCCTTCCATGGATTATTCCTCATAGCTCTACGCCCTCTGCCTTTACAGATAGGCTTCATTTAACAAACACTCACTCAGTGACCAATTGAAATTAAGCAGCACTAAACAGGGAGATGGATTGTCTGGTCCCCGTAAGTTGCAGCTGTTGCAGGGCCCTCATAATCAATCACTAACTGTGACAGGACTTTGGCAACAGCTTGCAATTATGAGGGTCGCAGCGTCCTGCCACTGGCAACTTCCACTGCTCGCTTCCCTCAGTCAATTCAGGTGGAAAATGGCATCTCATGATGACAGGTCTAAGGATGCCAACCACAACTGCCGCAGCTACTGCCCTAAGTTGGCACGGCCACATAATGCTGGGCTTAGCCATGGGGTTGCCCATCCCCAAATGCTGTCATTAAACGAAAATAACCTGCACTGCAGGCCTTTATGAATCTGAGCTCTAAATGGAGAAGGAAATGTAGAAAACAATATTACATTTCCAGAGTTGGGATGGCTAAAAATAAATCCCCTAAAATAGAAAAGCAGTATAATTAGGATTTTCAAGTCCCACTCCATTTTCTTAATCGATTTTATGATTAGTGAACTGGATCATCTCCAGAGAAAGGCCACAGCTGATTTCCAATGACCTTGCCCAACCTGCCTGCCGGGTGGGGGGTGGGCTGATTTCCAATGTTTAATTCAAGAACAGAGGATACTCCTGGAACAGAGCAAGGCAACATCACACCCCACCCCATCTCAGGCACCTTCCAGAGTTGGACCTGATGGGATTCTGGTCCATTCAGAGGCAATCTGTAGAAGCCATGGTTTCTACACATCAGGTCACCATGCAATGAGATTGTGATGCTGCTCCCTGCCCGGCAAGTCCCCATCGTTACTTGGGGAACATTGTGATGGGACAGGAATCTCAACATTCAGCAGAGGATTCTTCTTCTTGAACTTCTGGAAAGCGCAGCCCAAAAACTACCTCGGGGGAGCCACTCTTCCCACTCACCAGCTTCCCTGCATCCATTGTCGCCTTCAGCCTCTTCCCCAGCTCTGAGCCCGAAGCCACCATCGCCCTCAACATGTCCCCCGTGGCCAGGTGGCACACACAATACGTTTCTGCGAGCCGAGGAGCCTGGACAAGAAAGAAGAGTCAGCAGTTCCCATGGCGGTTACCCACAGGCAGTCTCGGCTTACAGCTGTCATTGAACACGCAATTTTGGTCATAAGTCATGACGGTCATAAAACAGGTTACCACATAACTGTGCCCAATTTAAAAATCTTTATTATGAAGCAAACTCCATGGTTCAGGGTGGGGCAGTTTTTGCTGATAACAAGAGGTGAATAAACAGAAGTTTAATCCCTGCAAGGGACCTCGGCAGTCTTCTAATTCAACCCTCTGCTCAAGCAAGAGAACCTACACCAGTGATGGCAAACCTTTTTGGCACCAAGTGCCCAAAGCGCACACACATGCGCATACCCAAAATGCAATGCACGTGTACCACCCTGCATTCACCCCCTGCGCATGCGCGGCAGACCTGAAGTCCAGCTGGCTGGCGGGAGGTGTGCACACATGTGTGGCGGAGCTGGGGCCACGGCACACATGCCCAGAGAGGGCTCTGCATGCCACCTGTGGCATGCATGCCATAGGTTCATCACCAAGGCACTAGACCATTTCAGGCAAACGTCTGTCCTTAAAACCCTCCAGTGACGGAGCACCCACAACTTCCAGTTCATTGTTCTCAGTGTTAGAAAATTTCTCCTTAATTCCAGATTGCCTCTCTCCTTGGATTAGTTTCCGTCCTGTTAAGGTATTGGGAGATTTAATAGCTGACCAGCTGTTGTAAGGCTGCTGTAAATGCTGATGTAATGAGAATGAGTCAGCAGGGTATTGCTGCTTTAAGAGTGAGGTTGGGTCAGCAGGCTTATTGCCACTTTAAAAGACATCTATATAAAGGTGGCCATGAGAGGGCATTCCCACCCACCCACCCACCCACCCCTGCTCTATCTCCATTATAGTTCTCACTGCAGAGTAATAAAGACTGATTGCCTCGTATGTGCCTAACACATATGTATGTATATAACAGTCCTGTATATAAACCACTGTGAAAAGACAACGCCTCCGTGAGCTGTGTTGTGCTCCTGGGTTGTCTCACAATAGTAGTCACCCTGCAAACACTCTGACACATCCATTGTTTCTTGTCCTGCCCTCTACTGCTTCGTAAAATAAATTGACCCCCTCCTCTTCGCGGCAGCCCCTCAAATATTGGAAGACGTATCATGTCAACCCTAGTCCTTCTTTTCTCTAAACTAGATAGACATACCCAATTCTTGGAAACATTCTTCCTATGTTTTAGCCTCCAGACCTTAAACCATCTTTATTGTTCTACTCTATACTCTTTCTAGAGTCTCAATACCTTTTTAAAACATGGTGACTAACACTGGGTACAATATTCCAACTGTGGTCTTACCAAGGGACTGTAGAGTGGCACTAACATTTCACGCGACTGGGGTTCTATCCCTGTAAATGCAGCCTAGGACTCTGTTGGCTTTTTGGCTGCTGTCCCAGACTGTTGGCTCATATTTAAATGATAGGACTCCAACATCTTTCTATTGAACCAGGAACCACAAGTTCTCTATCTGTATATTTGGTTTTTGTTACCTAAGTATAAAATCTTATTTTTCTCACCGCTGATTTCCATTTGTTTAGAGGGCCCAGAAATCAACTCTATCAAGATCTTTTTGCATCCTGAGCTTGTCTTCTGGGGTGTTGCCTATTCCTGCCAGCTTGGTGTCAATTGCAAATATAATAAATTCCCCTTCTTAGACCTCACCGAAGTCATTTTTGAAAATATTGAAGAACACTGAACCTAAGACAATCCCCCGCTGCTTACTTCCCTCCATGTAGATGTAGTTCTATTAAAGCTGTAAATTCAGGGTAGTTACCTAAATTACAGTAATGTGACCACAGGCGGAGGTGGGGGGTTGGGAGCACGTTCAAATCCAGGTCTTAAGTCATTTTTTCGGGTCCATTGTAACTTTGAAATCAGTTTTAAGTCAGAACTACCTGTACTCCTATTGTGCTTTAGTTTTTGTAGCAAATGGAGCTATACATTGTTGAACTAAATATGGTTTCTTGATTTAATATGAGGAAACACAGATGAACTTCTTTTGCATCTTAACCATTAAAAAAGAAAATATTAAAGGATGCTTCATTATTCCTTCTCCACTAAAGATTTCCATTTATATGGGCTCTAGAGAATCCTTTGAGGAAATAAATATCCAAGGAAGTATAAAGCTTTGTTTGACCAGTCAGCCAGGAGGTTCAATAATAGAGCATTCTGTCAAAAATCTTCAAGAAGTTCTGAGGGATATAAATTTACTCCCCCTTCCTGGTCCTTAGCAGGTCAGGACAACAAAGTACAGATAGTCCTTTACGAATGCAAGGGAGCCTGCCAATGACATTAGGAATCCCGGGATTACAATGGGGTGAATTGTATTAAACAAACATGAAAACTCCCTGCTTTTGCCCAGACATTTGCTAACTGAATTCACAGGTGGTTAAATGCACATGAAAAATCTCAAGGTGGGGAAGGCCAGGGATGTGTGCTAGTGATGGAACAGGCCGCCTGCTTATGACTCACCCACTGAAACACCTCATGCTCCCCACACTTGTTTTCTCCCCCCCTCCCCCAACCTGCCGCTCTGGGTCACTCTTTGCTCCTGTGAAGACTTAGTGAGCTGTCCCTTCTCCAGCCTCTGCCGAGTAAAAGCACAACCCCCAGAAGCTTCCAGCCTCGGCACACAAAACGTTTGCATGCCGACAGGTGTCTATGGGCAGTGCGGAACCTCCGAGCGGCCTGCAAACTGTTTGGGCGAAGAAACTGGAAGCTTCTGGGGGCTGTGATCTCGTGAGACTTCAGGCAGACGGGTGCCTGAAGCTGCGCAAGATCACAGCCCCTGGAAGCTTCCAGTCTTGGCGTTCAAACTGTTTGCAAGCCAGTGGGAGGCTTTGGGGCAGCAAAATTGTGCTGCCTCAAAACGTCCCATCAGCTGGCAAACACTTCGGCAAAGGGTTGTCAAAGCCTACAGAGAGTTTTTGTGTCCCCATCCGTCTTTGCAAAAAGCCTTTGCCAGCAAGAACGAAGCCCAGGCCTCAATCTGCAGAGAACAGAGGCCTAAAGATGTGCAAAATCACACAAGATCACCAGCACAACATCTTGCACTACTGATCTTGCGGTACTTTAGGCCTCTGTTCTCTGCAAACGTTCAGAAGCAGGCAAAGTAACTGCGGCAGAGAGGAGGCAGCTCGTGCCTCTGTGGTCTTTTGTTAGGGTGAATGACCGTTGTGGTATTGCAGCCTTTGTAACCTCAGGACCGTGTCATAAGAACTGAAGGCAGGCTATGTTGCAACTTAAGTGAACTGTTGTAACTCAAGGCTGACTGTATGCTGTCCCCCACCCCCACCAGATTTGGGGGCCAAGGAAATTAGACGCTGCCGCCTCCTTTGCTTTGCACTGCTTGCCCATCCCAAGCATGGGATCCTTCAGCATCTGAAGCCGGGCTGGGGCCAAAGGGTGGGCCTGGGAGCCTGTGCATCTCCACCGTGCCCAGCTGTGCTCCGGGGCAACCTTGCCCAACTTTCAAGAGCTCTCTTGTCTCTGAAGAGATCTTGCTGAGACGGGCGAAAGAAGCCTGTTTTGCAAGAGACGCCGGGCTGCCCTGCCTGCCAGGACAAAGGGCAGGTGCTTCACTTGGGAGAGGCCTCCCCAAGAGCAGCTCTGCCCACAAAATGCCATTGCAGACTTGAGCTCAGGGCAGACACATATAAGACGGGGAACTGGAAGAAGACATTTTTATTCTGCTCTTTCAATTTTCACAGAGAGAATATTAAATGTAACCGTATTGAAGGTTTGTCAGGATGATTAGAAGGAAATGCCCGTAAAAAAGCTTGGAGGCTTGAACATCACTTTTGTTCACCCCTTCCAGCTGAGGGGGAGGGAAATGCTTCCAAACCACTGAATCTTGGAGTCTTCCTCTATGTTTCCTGGAGTCCAAACTCTCTTTCATCTCAAAATGCTGCTGGCCCTCAATCAGAAGAGGAACTGGAGGGGCAAGTGGGTTTCAGCAAACTGCCCTGGAAGACTGGCTGGATCCTCCTAAGGGTTTTTGGCAATTGTAATTGCACCTCAACCCTGTCTGGAATTATCCGCCATGGCCTAGGCCAGGGGTCTCCGACCTTGGCCCCTTTGAAACCTGGGGACTTCAACTCCCAGAATGCCTCAGCCAGCAAAGCTGATCCGTGGCTCCCAGCAAAGCTGGCTGAGGCATTTGGGAATTGCAGTCCGCCAGCCTCGAAAGGGCCAAGCTTGGAGACCCCCGGCCCAGGCCGCCGTTTCTCACTTTGAGACCCCGGGATTTCCACCCCCAGAATCCCCCCAGCCAGCACGAGAAACGCACCAGCGCAGGCCCAAAATCAACCCCCCGACCCAACGCGGAAGGACTTTTTCGAGCAACCGCCTGGCGCGAGGTGGCGTCTCTCAACACGCACGCACACACACGGCCCGTTCCCCGCAGAAACCAGCCGGGCGGCCCACCGACCGATCCCAAGGTCGTTCCCGACACCCGCCGGCCGGGCCTGGGGTCGGGAACGGGCGGCGAGAGCCAGAGGATCGGCTCCCTCGCAGGACCCGAGCGGACCCTCCTCCAAGCCGGACCGGGGGATGCCGCCGAGGTGGCGGCTGCCGGCGGGTCTCTGCCAAGGCGGGTCGGGGAACGCCAGGGCCTCGCCCCGCGACCCAGCCAGCCCGCTCCCCCTGCGATGCAGCAGAGGCGCCGTGAGGCCTCCCCCGACCGGCCCGCTCACCTGAGTGCCCTTCCCTGCCCCGGGCGGCCCCAGGAGCAGCGCCCGGACGCCCTTGCGGGCTCCGCGTCCCAGCGTGTCTCGCCCGCCTTCCGCGTCCGGAGCCATCACGCCGCTCGGCACCTCCTGCGCAGGCGCCGACCCAGCAGCCGCGCGCCTGGCCATTGGGCCGACTGCCCGTCCCACAGGTGGCGTCGGCGGCTTTTGCCCAATCACCTGAGCACGACGGCAGGAGGTTGCCTAGGATTGGGCGCCATCTCCTCAAAAAAGCATGCGGGACACATTGCGCCTGCGTACTCTGCTCGCGGCAAGGAGGGGCGCTTTCATGCGGGCTGCGTGGCCATTGATTGGCGCAACGAAAATATATGCAAATATGACAATCTCGGAGAATGGGAGCAAGTGGAGCTCCGGGCGGAGTCAACGGATCCGGGCATCGTCGATGGGGGATTCTGGGAGTTGAAGTCCACTCAAAGTCGCGAAGTGGGAGAAGCGGCGTGAATTCCTTGATCTACACCTGTTGAGTTCAGCAGCCCAAATGCGGCCTCCAGCGAGCTTCCTCTCGGCCTGGGGTCCCCGGACTTGGCCGCTTGAAGACTTGTGTGACTTCAACTCCCAGAATCCCCCAGGCCAGCTAACGCTCGGGGAGAGAAGCCCCAACCAGCCAGCTCCCCGCAGAGCAGGGGGGTGGCTTATGGGCCTGAACCTTCAGTGTTGTGATCCTGCAGCGGACTGACTTGGGCTGCTGATAATACCGTCAGCTCTTTCATGCGAATGCAGCGAGGATGACATCTCCTTGCAGTGCTGAAGCCCCTGTCCCACTGCACCAACGGGTGCAAAGAGGATGTAAAACGGACAAAAGCGCTTGCCATCCGTTGGGTACTCACTGCATACGTCTTTCATACGCTCTGTCCGTCCAGCATCCGTCCACTTGAGATTTCATCCGCCCAAGAAGTTTTGAGCGGCACAAAACTTTTTGAGCAGATGAACTTTCTGCTGTGTACGATGTAAATCCACGACATACGAGCAACAAACGTTCTACGTCCGTTGTCGTCCGTAAAACGTCCACTGTATCCTCTCTGCATCCTCTGGGCATCCTTGCAACTCACATCCGCTCCAGCGGAAAGAGGGAGGAAGCGAAAGGTACGCGGAACGTCCACACAGCGATAGCAGCACGGACATAGAAAGGATGAAAGCGGATGCAGCACGGATATAAAGCATTAAAATGGACAAAAATTTTTGTATATGGGACGTATCTCGGATATTTAGGATGTCTGGAGGATGCCTGGAGAATGGGGAAGGACACCTAGTGGAAAACCTATATTTCCTATAAAAAGGGGGAGGAAATCACCTGGATCTCACTTTCAGTCCAGCAGCCGTGGTGTGCAGACCTTTTCAGCCTTCGTCTTGCTCTTCCACATCATCCATTGATCTCCACCATGGATCATCGCACGTTCCTTTTGGTAGCCGCCATCATTCAACACCAGAACCAAGCCCTCTTCAGACTGTTTCACCTTTTCTACGCAAGGAGAAGAAGGAGACGTCCAAGAGCTGTCTGGGTCCGAAGATGGATGGGGAGAAGAGTGGAGTTTGGACTCTATGACAAGCTGATGGTTGAGCTGAGGAATGAACACCCTTGTGCATTCCAGCACTTCATGAGGATGCCACCAGCCATGTTTGACGAAGTTGTGGAGCGTCTGAGACCCAGGTTGACCAAGGCAAACACCAACTTCCGTCTCAGCCTGGACCCTGGACTGAAGGTGGCATTGACTCTGCGGCACCTGGCCTCTGGGACCACATACAGAAACATGCATATATGCCTGGAGGGTGCCACATAACACCATCAGCAAAGTGGTCAGAGAACTCCTCCAGTGCCCCACCACTGAAGAAGGATGGAAGAAAGTTGCAGAGCAGTGGTATCAGAGGTGGAACTTTCCCCACACCGTTGGAGCCATAGATGGCAAGCACGTGGCCTGCAAAGCTCCAGCCAAGTCAGGGTCCACTTATCACAACTACAAGGGCTTCTTCAGCATCATCCTCTTCGCCATGGTCGATGCTGACTACAAGTTCATGTACATCGATGCTTCAGGCAATGGGTCAGCTTCAGATGCCCAGGTATACAATGTCAGTCACCTCAAGGACGGGCTGGAACGCAACCTCATCATGGGCTTCCCAGATCCAGACCCCCTGCCCAACGACACACAAGATGTGCCCTACTTCATCGTGGGGGATGACGCCTTCTCCCTCACAACCTACCTCATGAAGCCCTACACCTCCAGACTCCTCACCCGTGAAGAGAGGATCTTCAACTACAGGCTGTCCAGGGCAAGGCGGGTGGTGGAGAACGCCTTTGGCATCCTGGCCAACAGGTTCCAGGTACTTCTCACCACCATGCAGCATCGCCCAGAGACCGTGAGGAACATCGTGGAAGCTTGCTGCATCCTGCACAATCTCATACGCACCCGCTACCCAGTCTTGCAGAACAGGCTCGTGGACCTCCAACAAGGCAATGGGGACATGGAGCCTGAGGAATGGAGGCAAGGGCGAAACCTGATAGACACTGTGGATGTGCAAGGCCCCAACAGAGCTTCACGTGAAGGGAAGAAGCAGCGCAACCTCCTGAAACACTGGTGCAACTCCCCAGATGGAGCAGTGGAGTGGCAAGACAGGATGGTAGATGCTTAATGGATGCTTCTTTCAGCCTGTCTCATCACACTGATGAGATTGTGCCATGTATGTTGATTGGCCCTACAATGAACAGGGCATTTAATAAAGAGTTTTGTTTATGTTGAAATGTGAGGATCAATTATTACATTATTATTGATAATAAAGGGCCATAGGTGTGGCACCTGGGAGGGTGGACCATACAGTCCACTATGCTTGCACTGGAGGTTTATCTATCCCACAACTATCATTATCCCACAGCTATCCTTACCCATCCCACAGCTATCCTTACCCATCCCACAGCTATCCATCCCACAGCTATCCTTACCAATCCAACAAGCATGCAAAAGCTTAACCCTTTTTTCAAAGTTTTCCCCAACAGTTTATTAAGTAAAAAAAATGAACCAAGTGTGTGAAGCAAAGATAACCTTTATTAATAACAAACTGTATGACTTTATTAAAAAGCAAAATGACCCAAGTAAAGTGTCTTTAAGCAAAGATAAGGTGAACAGGTAACAACTCAGTCTCTGGCACTCTTCTCAGTCACTCTGAGGCATGCCCATGGTCTCAGATGTAAAGGGGCCAGGGACTGTGGAGGTGGCTGTGGCTGGAGTGCTGGTCTGAGGCGCCATTGGGGTGCCTGGCCCCGAGAGTACAACAGGAGATGGTGTGTGCAGGAAGCTCTCAGAGAGCTGACTCAGTCCCGTGAGGTTGAGAGGCCCTTCATCAAGTACCTGGGATGTGAGGCCCAAGACTGATGACAGATGTTCTGAGGAAAGGCTTGGCTGTGGGGTGGAGGAAGGAGGAGTGTACTGGGGCTATCTGGTCTGCAGGTGGGTCAGCTGAGGCGTCTGTGGCGTCCGAGGAACCTGGGTCTGGACTGGGAAGGGCTGCCTCTGCTGTGGGAAGTCCTGGTAGTGGTAGGCTTGGTAGGTGAGGGGCTGCTGAAATCCGTAGAAGGGCTGTGACATCGGCTGGGGTGGAGGAGCAGACCTGGAGTGGGTAGCAGCAGGTTCAGCTGGGCCTGGAGGGTGGTGCAGAAGAGCTGTGATCCTCTCCTTCATCGCCTGGTACTGGGCCTCGGGCATGTCCATGAGGGTCTGGCTCACGTACGTGATGAAGGGCTTGCGGTTGGAGGATGGTATGTCAAAGTGGACCAGCTGGGAGAGGAGATCTGTACTGGCTTTGATTGTGTCCCTGATCTCCAAGAGGACAGTGTGGCTCTGGCCCTCCCGTCTACCTCTCTGCCTGCTTTCTGTGGAGGTGGAGCTGGGGGTGGGTGTGGCTTGGTCTCTGGCTGCTGCTTCTTCTTGCTTCCATCTGAGACAGGGGATCCTCCACATCCTCTGGAACGGGGAGTGCAGCTGTCGGGGGGGTCTCTGTCGTGGGGCGCTCCGCAGACACCTGCCTGGACACAGTAGCTGTCTCCTGGCTGGAAGAGGAGTGGCTCTCTGTGGGCTGTCTGAGGGAGAGGGTTGACAGAGGGGCTGCTCCTCGGTGGCAGATCTCACCCTCCAGGAAGCTGCATCTGGCCATGACGTAGGTCTCCCGGTCAGTGAGCTTGACAGTGGCCTGCCCGGATTTCTTCAGGTGCAGCTTGCCATACCAGGTGTGCCTGTGCTTCCACCACCCGAGGAGGACATCAGCAGTGTAGCCCAGGCTCTCCACCTTCTCTCTCCACGCTGCCTGCTTCCGCTTGGTGTCGCGATAGAGCCTGTGGCCCTTCCTCCACAGGTACTCGTTCTCCCTCAGCCATTCCAGCACCTCCTCCTCATGGTCTTTGGAAATGGAGTACTGTTTCCTCTCCCCCTTCCCCTTGCCTTGCCTTTTCCTCCCTCTGGCAGGGGCTTCAGGGGCTTCAGCAGCAGGGCTTTGAGGGCCCTGGGGCTGGTCCACCACAGCAGCAGCAGCAGGAGAAGCACCAGCAGCAGCAGGAGAAGCAGCAGCAGCAGCAACACCAGGAGCACCACCAGCAGCAGCAGATGCACCAGCAGCTTCAGAGTCAGCGCCAGGGGGTGGGATGGTGGTTCTGTCCTTCTTGCCAGGGCTGGTAGGAGTAGGCACAGGCTTCCTCTTCTTCCCCATGGTGTTCTCTCAAGATGTCTCTGGCAGCAGGTCTTTCCTCTGAATGGTGACCTGCTTGCAAGCTGCATCCTTTTATATCTGCAGAGCTTCCGCAATTCATCCTTCCCATAAGTGCAGTGAACGCTTTGCATCCACTACACATCTGCTATGCATCCTATAGGCGTCCATGATGCATGCGCATCATCCGCTACACGTCCGCTTTGCTATTCTCCCCCGGAAGCCCTGCGGATGTGCCATCCGCTTCCATCCGCTAGGTTTCCTGCGAACATCCACTTTACATCCCCGCTACATCCTCCCCCCGTCCGTTCCTTTCCATTGTTGTGCGCTCTGTTTATGCAAATTTGGGGCGCTTTTGAGAGCGGATAACAACAGATGGAAAATTTGCTCATCCGCTGTATCCTTTTTACATACTTTTTGCATTCGTCGGCCAGTGTGACCTAGCCTTTAATTAAGGCAGCATGTCTAGCATTATGGTTCAAAACAGTGAAGTGTTTTGAACAGTGAAACACAACCCAGGGCCAAGCATGAAAAGGTTACTTGCAGGCTAAAGTTTTCTCCTTGGAAAAATGTTCATTAGGTGTTGGTTTCTGTTCTATTGTAGTGGATCAAGTCTTTTTTCCCCAAAAAGATTTGCTTCCTAAAAAACTTGTGGTGATTATGATAAACCCCTTCAAACTGACCATAAATATGTCAGAATAACTGTTATTCTTGGAAGCATTGGTCTCAAATAAGGGAAACATTTTCTTCTTTGTTCACTGATTTTGCAAATGTTCATCATTCCTAGCTCTGTGTGAAGCTGAAGCAAAAATATGCTTGTCGGGTGAGTCAGTGGTTTACGGGCCACATTTTTCTGTCCACATTCTTTTGGAGTGGCCATTTCTTTAACACTTGGGCAGGTCTCTTCCAACTCTGTTGATCTATTTATCTAATGTGACTCCCTTGCACTGCTCTGCCATCTGAATGAGCAACAGTATATCCGAATTACATTCCAAGCAGCAGAGCCGTTTCAGAGTTCCACAAATATTGCACTGGGGGATATGCTTCAATGACAGCACTAAAGGGTACATGTTGCAGGAATGAAATCTCCATAAAACTTTTGTGAATATAGGTTACGGCAGGTTATTTTCATGAGCCAAAAATCAATAAGATACACACAAAACTGTTCAGAGGAAGCAGATTTTTGTTGTCCAGCAATATCACTCTCATATAAAATCAAAATGACAGACATGACCAGGGAGAACTGCTGGTGGTTTTCCCTGGTAGTAAAAGAGCCTAATGGGGAAATCTGCTTCTGAATGGTGCCCCAAACCTTATGGGAATCTCTGTGATCTCCACGAGCAAGGCCCACCCCTCATCTTTTTAGCTACTCTTGGCAAGGTTGCTTCTGAGCATGGCCAAAGAGCAGAGGACTCTTTCATCAGAGGGGTCTCTGCTCAGCGGAATCCAGTTTGGAAATGGCCTCTATCTGAAGGGTTCTGTCATCTTGTGTTGACAACTGGTTTAGAAGAGAGTTTGCAAAATTCCTGTTTTCCACTGTACCACTAGCCTTGGTGCTTCTGAAGCGAAAGCAAAGCTTTTACGTTTTGTGGTGGTTTTTTTTTTCTCTTTTAACAATGGCTTTCTTGCTTTAGGAAACATGCTTGGTGTGCGGAACCTGACATTACTGTAGGGGGAAGGTGAAAAAGGCATATAAGCAGTAAGAAAGAGAAAGTAGCCATATAAAATCCACACAAAACATTTCATTTTAATATGCCATGTCACAGAATGCATAAATGTATATTTATAAACTCTTTGTCTGGGCGTATCCGGTGCCAGGAGGGTGGCAGTTGTCCGGCTGACTGTAAATAAGTTCTTGTGCTGAGTGAGCAATCCTGTTTGGCGCCCTTCCTCAGGGAGACCCCTGATCTGCAACTGGCAGAGGGCAGCAAGACATCTGGGCAGCCGCTTCCACCCCCCCACCCCCCGTCAGCCAGAAGCCTCTCCCTTCCAGGCCCTGGATCACCAGTTCAGCATCTCTCCATCACTCCTGCTTTGTTTCTTTCCCCCTCAGCCAATTGGATTGCTGGGCTTGGTCACCATGGCGACTCTTGTGAGCAGAGATGGGGTGGGGGTGGGGGGCAAAATATAAGGGACCAGCTTCTACCTAGAGCTGAAGATTAGCTGGTGCTGCTTTGCATGGTGTAGGCTTTGGAGGAGGAGGAGGAGGCGCCACTGCCGAAGCCTATATTTACTCTTGGGAGACCCATGGGCAAAATCCGTTTAAATGCTTTTTAAGGTGGGTGGAAGGGAGGAGAGGGGTCGAACAGTAGGCTGGGGGTAGGGGGGGCTTGGGCTGTGGATTAGGGGAGAGGGAGCCTGGGGAGTTCCTGATCCTCCTGCCCGTCTCTCGTCTGCCCCTCTGCAGAGACCTCGGATCCCCAGCAGCAACTGCACCTCGGGGTGTTGCAGAAGCTCTGAGTTCACCGGAGAACCCCCCTGGCATTACACCTAGCCACCTGGGAAGGAGGAAGGCTTCGGGACGGTGAGCCCCCCTCCCCCCCCCCCGGGCAAGGACTGGTGGGGGGGCAGGGAGGGGAAACACCTCCCCATAACATGGAAATAGGCCAGGAGCAGTGGAGATCCACTCCCTCTTCTCTGACCCATTAAATGCTTTAATATGGGTTAAACCCCCCCCCCCCTTCTCTGTCTGACATGTGGGGATACGCAAGAGAGGCTGGTAGGGGAGGCAGATCGAGGCCTGTGCTGGGGAGAATCTCACAAAAGCTCACTTTTTAAAAAGAAATGCCATAAGTATTTAAAGGACAATAGCGATGCACACCAACAAATATAAACATGCACTTTCTCAGATCACTTTTATCCAATTTGTTGTCCCATTTAAATCCCTATTAAGTTTTCTTCTTCCAGGCTTGGTATGGGTGGGAGGGTGAATGGATGGTTGGGTGGGCAGATGGAACGGGGATTTCTTCAAATGAGATGTTGCTCAGTCTCAGAGGGTCCCTTTCTCTTTGTAAATCCCTTCCTGTTTGTAAATCCCTTCCTGGTCAATCCAAAAATTTCCTCTCAATTTACGCAGCTCCTCTTCCTGTTGCGTTCCTTCAATGCTTCCCAGGACATGAAACAGGCTGGGCAATGATCTTCTCTTGTTCCCTTTTGCAAACCTGCTGGAGCAAAAACCAAGAAGTTAGAATCAATTTCCTTGCTTCTAGAATGTTTTCTAAACCCTCACCTGGGTGACCATTGATTCATATGTTTTTATTTTATTTGTATCCCACCTTTATTATTTTTTACAAATAAGTTGAGAGGGCAAATATATCCAACGCTCCTTCCTCCTCCCACTCTCCCCACAACAACAATCCTGTGAGGTACGTTAGGCTGAGAGCGAGAGACTGGCCCAAAGCCACCCAGCTGGCTTTCATGGCTAAGGCAGACCTATTCCTATCCAATAATTCATCAGTAAAAATAGGGACACGCGCACACATACACACGCACACACACCAGGTGCCAGGAGTACGGGCATTCTTACTCCAGAGGCACATTCTAAATTACCCTCACAATTTATCACTTCAGTAAGAGTTCTGCCTCAATCTGAGTTTTTCCATGACCTTTTATTTTACGCATATTAATCAGAAACGAGAAGCTGCTAATCAGCAATTACTGTGTCCCAAAGGCCACAAGTGAATTTTGGTGCCAGGGGAAGGGTTGTGCATTTACCCAATGGCTAATAGAGGGCAGAGGGCTAGAGACGAAGCACAAATCTGGGATGTTGCTTTCTGCACAGAAACTCCTTTTGTCCGCAGTTACAAACTTTCCCCACCCCATTATCTTCGTCTAACAAGTTTCTGGAACAAAGTGACTGACTTTAGTGGGCCAATGGGGCTCGTCAGCCCTGCCATCCAACTTAAGAAAGCGCCATTAAATAAAAGGGCAAGTGATGTGCAAAGCATTCAGCCACATTTACCCTCTTTATAGGAGTGGGAGAAAGCAGCATACCGGCATTTTGCATTTCAGCAAGCAAGACAAAAGTTGGATCAACATTTGGATCTGATCAGAGGACATAATAATACAGCAGATGTTGCAAATACAGTGACCTAATTTCAGGTCAGCCTCATCTGCTGGACCTGTAAAAATCAGAGTCTGCACCCAGGCCTCATAGTAGTCACTGAAAGGTCTTTTCCTGTACATGTAGATATATTGATCAGGAGCCTGGTAGCACTTTTCCCAACTAACTACTTTTGTTAAAAGCTTTCCAAAATCCTCATCATCATAGTTGGCCAACAGATCCTCAGACTTTCTGGACACCTTTTCCTACCTGAAATATTTTGCTGTCCTTTGCATCAAGGTTGAGCCTTGGTGACCTCCTGCCAGGTTCAGGAAGGGGAACCCTTTCTAACCTACTGTGTAAACCATCCAGCACCTGGCAGAAGAGCCACTGCTGTGAAATAGCTGTTTGCCATCTCAGATGGTTGAAAAGGAGCTTCCTGATGTTGTCTCTTTCCCTCCACAGTGTGTTGCATACTTAAAAACGATTCCCCCCTACTGACGGAGGGTTTCAAAGAAAGATCCTCCTTTGGTGGTAACAATGACCAGGTACCTGGATGAATCGGATGTCATGATAGTGGAGGAGGGCTTCACCACTAGGGATCTCCTGGAGAGTCTCCTCCTCAAAGTTGCCCAGATGGTGAGGACCAAGAGAATGGGCTTTCCATGCATGGAGGATGGAGGCAGGGTGGGTGGGTGTATATCGTCCCAGCAGAGGTAGGATTCAGCAGGTTCTGACCAGTTCTGGAGAACCACCAGTAGCAGAAATGTTGAGTAGTTTGGAGAACCAGCCAATCCCACCTTTGACTGGCCCCGCCAACCCCATCTCTTCTCTGCCTCCCATTGAGTCCCAGCTGATCAGCTGGGTCTTCTTTGGTTGCCTGCACAGGAGAACAGAGGTGGAAAGCAGGTCAGTGGGACGGGGAGGGAAGATGGATTTTGCAGTAACCTTCCGCTGTCACACCCACCAAGCTACACCATGCCCACCAAGCCTTGCCCACAGAACCGGTAGTAAAAAAATTTGAATCCCACCACTGCATCCCAGGGTGTGGGTGGCCCATTGACAAGTGTGGCTGAGCCATATGGGATAAAGGATAAGACTCGTCAATGGGCTCCACAATGTACACAGAATTCAGCTCTTCCACCGTAGAAGTTAGTGCACCCCCACTGCCAAAAGCGGAAAGAGAGTTTTCTGCTTGGTGTTGGCAACTAACCTGTGAGGCTCCTAAGACAGCCCAGGATGACCCTCTGGAGCTGGCTGGGGACATGGGGATTCAGTGTCGGAAGGGAAGCACCTCAATTCCAATCTTTATGGAGGTGGGGAGGCGCCTGGAGAGCTGGGTGCAAAACAGACCACTTTGCGTTGGTGCTGATCGTGCCTTTTCCTCTCCAGGGTAGCCGAGAAGCCTTTTTCATGGCAAATCTCGAGGATGTGATGAAGAAACACATGCGCCTCCTCAAGGCCCTGCCACGAGTCAAGCCCGTCTACCCCTTGAAGTGCAACAGCAGCCAGGGTGTGGTGCAGATGCTGGCTGGGCTGGGGGCCGGATTCAGCTGCACCAACAAGGTGGGGGTGGGGGCTCCTGGAGAGATGGGGGCAGAGGAGTGGGGGGGCTCTGCAGGGTGCAGGCAAAAAGGTCCAGAGGCAGAGTTTCAGTCACACGGAACCACATGAACTCAGGAACCCCGACTGAAGAAGTTTCCTGCCTGAGAAGCAAAACGTCTTTCAGGGAAAACAAAGGCAGTCCAGTTGCCTTTTTCAAAAGAAGCACCTTTTGGATGTCCTCTGGGTGCCCCACAGAAAAGGAAGAGGGTGCCATTTCACTTTTCAGGCCAAGCAGGAGCCCCTGACATGCGGCGTTCCCCTGCAGTGGATCAAGGCTTTCGTACCCGGACAGCAAACCAGCTGTGAGCCTTAGTCTTGTTTCTCCAAGGAATCTTGATAGGCAGCCTGGCTGCTGCCAGTCCTCGGTTTATGACTATTCAGTCCTCGCAATTCTCCCAGCATCCTCACGGTCCCAAGATCAGAATTTGGGTGCTTGGCAGCTCCTTAGGAGGGTTCCAGTGCCCTGGGATCACCTGATTGCCATAAAGTAAATGGAACAGCTGAATTCATGTGATTCACTCAGTAACAAATCATTCAACTTCCTTGAAAGATCAGGGAGGGCCTCCTGAAAACCAGCCCCTTGCTTAGCAATGGAAAGTCTGATCCCAGTTGCAGTCATGCCCTCCAGTCAGAGTCCCTTTGCAGGAAGAAAATGGCCCCTCCCTGCTTATGATAAGCTTCTCCCCCAATCTGTGTCTTTCAAGCAGATCTGATAATACTCCAGCTGGAGAACCTCTGGAACTTGGAAACATCTGGATTTAGGTACTTCAATAACCTGGGATAAAAACAGTGAGGGAAAAAAGGCCTTCAAGAGAGACCGGATGGATGCCGAGAGCAACATGCATTGTGTGTTTGGAGAATGAAGCCATTCTACACAGTGGGATCTAATAGCAGCTCAAAGCCTCTTAATCTTGCAAGGCCAGGTGCCTGTGGACCGCAAACTCTCCAGGCATCACCTCCCCAAGGGTTTGCAAGCTATTCCTGAAATGGTTCCTTTAAGAAGAGGTTCAGGATCAACATGCATCAGTCAGATGTATGTGATATTTAAAAAAAAAAAAAAAGCTTGAAAGATCAGTGTGCCAAGAACAGCCTCAGAAGAACCTGATGGTAATTAAGATGGAAATTGACTTGAATTGGCCAAGTGTGATTAGACACCCAAGCAGTTTGTCTCTGTTGCAGAAGCTCTTCGTGTACATGTAAAACAGCAGAATAATCATCATAATAATAAAACCAGTAAGAGGGGAAGTAGAGAAAATAACAAGGGTAAACAATATTTCATCCATACTGCACAGATAAATGTACATATATATTAGAAAGACTGAATTCAATCAATTCAATTAGTATCAGATCTGCTGATTGAGGAAGATGCCCGTCACAAGCAGGAAGGGACCAGTTTCTGCCTGCAAAGTGACCCTGACTGGAAGGTGTGACAGGGAGTCCTTGACTTATGACTACGACTGGGTACACACTTTCCCCTGCTTAGCAAGGGGGTGGTTTTAAGTGGGCCCTGCCTGATTCTTTGACCTTTCTGTCATGGTAGGTAAGCAAATCACAGCTATTAAGCGAACCACGGCTGCCCCATTTGTTAAGTACCCAGGCTTGCTACATTTGGGTGGATAATAGAGATGAGCAAGCCCAGGGACTCGCCAGAAGGAAACACATTCAGTGAGAACAACAGCAAAGAAAAGCCATGGTATCTGGCTCTGAAGCCCACCATTGGCTTTCTGGATCACTGGCCCGGCCCCTTAAGGTTAGCATTTCAGGGTGACTTGAACCCTTTACAATTGCCTCTCTCCAGAAGGGTTTCACAGGACGCAAGAGTCTGGGGGGTCTTGGCCCCATCACCCCCAGCCCCAGGTTCAGATGACCAAGTCCCTTGACCTTCTCTGGTTGTCACCCCCAGACAGAGATGGCCCTGGTGAAGTGTACTGGAGTTCCATCGGAGAGGATCATCTGTGCCAGCCCCTGCAAGCAGGTCTCCCTGATCCGATATGCGGCCAGCCAAGGGGTGCAGCTGATGACTTTTGACAATGAAGTGGAGCTCGGGAAAGTAGCACGGAGGTACCCGTCTGCCAGGTAGGCCATCAGCACCTGTGGGCATTATGCAGAAAGAGGCAGCTGCAAAAAAAGGGGGCAGAAAACAGGTCATAACTGGGTACTAAACAAGAAGCCTCCCAGAGCTGTTGGACTCCTAGAAAGAGTTTCTGATAGGAGAGAAGAAGCTTTCTTCCTCCTGGTTGGCTCTAAAGAACCCAGGAGCTTTCTAGAGATATGTACACACTAATCTCTTCAAAGAAACAAAATTTCTATTCAGTTTAAGGAAAAGCAGAAGAAAAAATACTATGGATTTGACAGAGCCAGGAGCACTGTAGCCCCAAATGGGAAGGCTGATTACTGTCTTAGGGCATGAGGCAATCTTTGCCACTGAATGGTTCAGCATTAATTAATTAAACCAGGATTTGGTTAACAATGGGGAATAATGTGTCAACACAACCAAGTATTTTGAAATTCTCACAGTACAAACTCAATTTCTCCCTCTTGTTTTTTGATATAGCATGTTACAAATATGCAACAATGCATTCTTCCCCTTATTTGTTTCCTCTCTGGAATCCCATTTTCTCCTGTTCAAACTGGAGCCGATGAGGATTCTGCATTTGCAATCTGGCTTTCCATGGTCCAGGGATAACTCAGCTTATATTTTGGGGGCAGCACCACGTGCTAAACTGCCATAGCCTGGGCTGAGTTCACACAGTGTTAAATGTGGCTGGCCAACTGATGGACCAGCAAGTCACATCTGCACAACTTGGAAAGGTGGATGTTAATCAGCAAAATAAAATTCAGAATTAAATCAGAAGAGAGATTTTCTGGCTAGGTTTGTATGTGTGTAACTTCATTACTGAATTACCCATTTTCAAGTTTCACACATACTTTACATCAACAGGAAACTAAAGTTAGATTTGCAAAACACACTAAAGCAGAAAAATACTAAGCAACATTAAAACTAGTCAGATTCAACATTATGATGTAAATGTAGCTTTGGGGTTTTAACCAGGTAAGGTAAATGTGTTATAAGAGTAAAATTTCAGTGCCCATTTGGAGGTGGCTGTTGGGAACTTCAGTTGACTCAATTCATTTCTTGGGTTAAGCAACCAAGGTGATGAAGGATCTAGCAGGAGCAATTGAAGAAAAGAAGTATGATTAGCCTTGAGAAAAAAGGTGGAAGTAGGTATGTCTATGGAGATTCTCAATCATCCAGGTCACGGTTGTCCCAGAGGTGCTTTTTTCACGAGATAACTGAACTTTCTGGTTTTTCTTTGAAGATGTTTCACTTCTCATCCAAAAAGCTTCTTCAGCGCTGGATGTACAGAGGGAAATGGAAGGGTTTATACTTCCATGGTATAAATCCTTCCATTCCCCACCATCCAGCCAGAGCTGAAGAAGCTTCTTGGATGAGAACTGAAACCTCTTCAAAGAAAAACCAAAATATCCAGTTGAAATATTGATATTTTGAAATATTTTCAAAATATCCATCTTGAAAAAAGCACCTTTGGAAATATGTATGATATCTGCCTTCAGGTTTTTGGCAAATTGTCACATGGAAGAACACATGGAAGAATTTTATTATTTAATTTGATATGGCTGCCCATCCCAAGTACATGACTCTGGGTTGTGAAAAACAGAATTAAAACAAGAAATAACACAGATAACAGTTGAAAGACCAACCCACAACAGCTCTAATAATCATCCCATTAAGGTAACTGATAAACAGGCTTATCCACACCATTAGGTCCCCAGGCTTGGTGGTAAAATGTCTTTTAAGATCTTGTGTTGGGGCAAATCTGATGGGTGTATGTCAGGAATGAAATTCAACAACCTTGGCTCGGCTCGAGAGAGAGGGGGTAGGGACGATTTGAATCGTTAAAAAATCACCCCTGGTTGCTCTTACTATTATACCAAGCCATGCCCACAGAACCAGAAGGGGAAAAAAATTTGAATTTCACCGCGTGTGTATGTGTGTGTAAGTGTAATAAGGTTCCAGAGGGTGGGGGCAGGTGCAGGAGAAAAAGCCCTTTTCTGGGGTCCTGCCAGGTGGCCCTTCTTCACGGACAGGACCTGCAGCAACCTCTCCTGCCTGATCTCTGAAGTTTCAGAGCTGTTTGAGAAGACAAGAAACAATTAGATCTCCAATTAGTCTCCAATTAGAAGGAAATAAATTTTAGCTGGACCATGGGAGGAATTCTCCGAACAGAAAGAGCTTCTCAGCAGCAGAACTGGCTGCCTTAGGAGTCCGCTCACTTGTGAGTACTTTTTGTGTGGAACAAAACAACTCACCACTTTTGCTGCTGTTTGGTAAACAAAAGGCTTCTTGACTGGTTCCACAGCAACCATTTTCTTGCTCTTAAAATATTGAATGTTACCACCAGGACCTCCCTGGTTTGGTGAGTTCTGCAAATGCAGCCTGTTTATTCTTTTGCAACAAACAATAGTTGAACAAAGGTTATGTGTGTCATGGGCAGGAGAAATGACCTTGTGGCCCAGGAGGAAGAGCCGCAATCAAGACAGCAGTCAGATATCTTGAGTCCAGAGCAGAATTGTAGCCTGAAATAGCATCTCAGAGAAGACCCTCCCTAGACCTCACAAAAAAAAAAAAAAAAAAAAAGGGGGGGGGAGAGCATTTAGACTTATAAGATTGTATGAATATAACCTGATAATAAAGGTAATAGCAGTTTACCTGACTTTGGTTTCCTAGTTTGATTGCCTTGGAGGGCTGATAGTGTTTGTTTGTATGTATGAGAACAATTGTGCATAATTTTTAAATGACCTTAATTGTGTAATTTGTGTCATTTGCGTACGTGTACAATGACATCATGAGGCACAATTGCATCATGCAAACAGAAGGTAAGGCATAGTTGTTAACTGTAGCCAAACAAGTCTGTTCATCCTATTTCCCAGAATGATTCTGCAGCTGGCCACCGATGACTCCAGGTGTGCCAATCATCTGAGTGTGAAATTTGGTGCTACCCTTAAAACCTGCCGACATCTCCTCGAGATTGCAAAGCAGATGGACATTGAGGTGGTGGGCATCAGGTAGGGTCAGAGATCCTTTTCTCATGCCAGTTGCCAACTCTCCCTGGTCTCTCCTCTGTGTACTAAGTTTTTTCTCCCAATGGCCATTGGGAGAACCTTTTGTTGGAGGTCTTGGTGTCTTTGATTATTGGGCTAGCAACACTCAGTTAAAAGGCCAGAAATACCTGAAAACACCTGCTGTGAAGCTCTTGTGTTGAAGAGGGTATATAGAGTGGAGGAGTCATGGGAGGACAGGGCTTTTCTCTGACCAAAGAAAGAAAACCAAGGATGTGTCTGAGGTGGGGACCCCAATTACCTGGGAGCAAGCAATATCTGGGTGGTGAGGTGACCCATAGGAGTTGCCACCCAGTGAGGCAGAGGGCAACATTAGTAGTGTGCCCCCCAATTTCACTGAGTAAATCTGGTAGATAGAAATGTACACAGGCAATTTATTGTATTTATTTTTATTTTATTTTATTTTATTTTTTTATTTGTCAATTTACAAGATAATATAAGTAAAAACATAGTTATGAATACATGGATATATATAAGAAAAATAAAATATATATATAAAAGAAACAAAAGGACAGGGACGGTAGGCACATTGGTGCGCTTATGCACACCCCGTACAGATACCTTAGGAAAGGGGTGAGGTCAATAGTAGACAGTCCAAGGCTAAAGTTTTGGGGTTTGGGGAAGAAACCACAGAGTCAGGTAGAGGAATCCAGACATCGATCACACTTTTGCTGAAATCGTATTTCCTGCAATCCAGTTTGGTGTGGTTAACCTTGAGTTTGTATCTATTGTTGCTCTTGTATTGTTATGGTTGAAGCTGAAGTCTTCATTGACAGGTAGGACATTGCAATGTATGATTTTATATATTATACTTAGATTGGATCGAAGGCGGCATAGTTCAAGATTTTCTAGGTCTAGGATTTCGAGTCTGGTGGCATCAGGTCTTCTGCAACGAGTAGAGGAGTGGAGAACTCTTCTTGTGAAATATTCCTGGACTTTCTCAACTGTGTTAATATCAGATACATAATGTGGGTTCCAGACTGATGAGCTGTATTCAGTATTGGTCAAGCAAATGTTTTGTATGCTCTAGTTAGTAGTGTAATATTACCAGAGAAAAAGCTACGTAAGATTAATGCCTTTTTGGCTATGTAGCTACAGTGGGCTCTAGCACTTAGATCATTTGAGATGAGCACTCCAAGATCCTTGACAGAGTTTGGATCCTCAACAAGGTCTTGACTATTCAGCCTGTATTTTATCTTCTGATTTTTTTTTGCCAGTATGTAAGACAGAGCATTTATTTGTTGAGATTTTAAGTTGCCATTTGTTTGACCATTCTGATACATAGTCAAGGTCTTTTTGAAGGGTAGCAGAATTGTCTGTGGTGTTGAATTACTTTCCTTTCTAGCTTTCACATTGGAAGCAGCTGCACTGACCCTCAGATCTTCACCCAATCCATAGCAGACGCTCGCCTGGTTGTGGAAATGGGTGCAGAGCTAGGCTACAAGATACACCTCCTGGTCATTGGAGGAGGACTTCCCAGTGCCGAAGAGTCTAGGAGGCACTTCGAAGAGGTAAGGGTCCTCCTCATGCTTGAATCCTACTTTGGGAGTACCGTGAGGGCTCCAAAAACCTCTCAGGCAGCCAGGAGTGCCCTGGGCCCTTGATGCGGGGGGGGGGGGGGGCACACTCTAATTTTTGTTTAGTCGAGAATTGAATGTTGTGTGAAAAAAAATCAAACTATGAGTCTGAAGAATCGAAGGGCGTGGCTCAAGCAGGTGGCACACTCAAATACCTGTGTTTTATCTCCTGCTTTTTGCTTATCACTTCCTCTTTGCAGTCCAGAGGTTTGAGAACCTTCCAGCAATTCCAGAATCGTTCATACCCAGCACTGACACACAACTCTTCCAAGGGGCCTAGATTGGTTCTGCCTCAGTTTCCTGCCTTGGAGGCGATTGATGTTGTTTCAGGCACTGAGCACATCCCATAGGTGGCACTGTGTTCCTGCGCAAGCATAGGTGGCACTGTGTTCCTGCACAAGCATAGGTGGCACTGTGTTCCTGTAAGGCAGAGACCAGAATCTCTGCAGTGACCCTTTCATGGGGTTTGCTACTGGGCTGCTCAGCCTACAGGCTGCGGTCAAGTTCCTGCCATGCCAAGACCCGCAGCCATTGGGACATAATCAGGACCATTCAAAATGGGTTGAGATGCTTTGTGGAGTTACTGGGTGAAGGTTTCTCTAAGAATGAACAATGGGCTGGGAGAGGGCAAGATTAGATCAGGTAGACAGACAGACAGACAGACAGGGTTTGTGGGTGGGTAGAGGAAGGAAGGGAGGGAGGAAGGCAGGAGAAATGGGAGGAGGAAGGAAGAGAAAGAAAGAAAGAAAGAAAGAAAGAAAGAAAGAAAGAAAGAAAGAAAGAAAGAAAGAAAGAAAGAAA
>BLBF01000046.1:2154825-2187468 GCA_015471245.1 Laticauda colubrina | reverse complement strand
GGCACAAGTCTCACAAAGACTCATCTCTGGTGGAGTTTGGGGGAGAGAAAGACAGACTTCTGCTGCTTCTGGTGCTTTCCTTGCATGGAGCCAAAAGTCTCTCCCCCCCTCCCTCTGAGAACGGAGCTGGAGATGATATCCTGCGATCCCAAATAAAGAATGATCGATCAGTAGGAAAGCGGGCTGGGGAATTTTCCTACAGACTTTTTTTGGGATTTTCCTAGGGTCTCTGGTCTGTGGGATTTAAAATTATGAGTTTGGTGGTCCCTGAGGTCCAAAAGGTTGGCGACCCCTGTCCTGTACTGTTCCAGACAAGTGACTGTCCAATCTCTTCTTAAAAGCCTCTGGTGATGGAGCACCCACAATATCTGAAGGCACGCTGTTCCACTGGTTAATTGCCCTCACTGTTAGGAAATTTCTTCTTAATTCCAGGTTGCTTCTCTCCTGGATTAATGGTTTCTTGTCCTCCAGTGCTTTGGAAAATAAATTGAGACTCTCTCTTTGTGGCAGCCTCTCCAATATTGGAAACCAAATACTGTATTTCAAATAAACCAAAATAAAACCAAATACAGTACCCCAAATACTAGCTTCGTTCCACTGGACTAAGCCTGATCTTCGTGAAGAATTACTTTTGATGTGGCAAGACAACCTCCTGGGCACTTAAAAGAGCAGGGCAGAATCTACACAGGTCCAAGGAGTCCTGAACACCTGGGCCCAGTCTTCACCCCACAAAAGCTAATAACAAAATGACATTTTTAATGTGTGGGAAGTCGTGACCCGAGAACCATCTTATCCATTATATTTAGTTAATGTCATTGAAGTTAAGTTCAATCTAAATTACTGTTTGACCTTGATCTCCACTTTGCACTTGCAGCTGTGTTCACCTGGCTGTTCAGAGTTCACAAGCTGGTACAGAAAGGCGGGCTTGCGGCTCACAAAAGATATGCCATTTTTATGTGCATCCTGCCTTAGAGGTAAGCCTTCCAAACCCTTCAGGCTTACTTTTGCTGCAGCCGAACCCGGTTTGGCAGAACACATGCGCGCTGCCCTTTCAGGGAATGTGAAGCCACAGAGCCATTGGAATGGAACTGAGAACACAAGTTGTGGCTGGTATTTGGGAGGAATCCAGAAAGTTCGGCAAAGGCGCACTGGCTCTTTTCCAAGTTCCCCCCAAAACCAGTTGCTTCTTTGGGGCTCAGCATGTCGCTTTCGCTCCCCCGCCCCACGAAAGGGTCAAGCAGACTTCTGCACCGCAGGTCGGGGGTGGGGGTGCGCGTCTGGGTGGCTCCTTTGGAGACGGCGCATCGGGGTTCACTTTATCTTTCTGCAATTGAAAGGTTCTGGCTCGGGGGCCCCTCAAACAGCAAAGTCCAGAACAGGCAGTCGGCTGGGCCAGTCAACACGCAGTTGGGATTTGAGAGACGTGCGTGTCAGCCTGTCTGCAGCCTTCCACACGACCCGTGCGGACCCGTCCTTGGGCAGCGACCCCTGGGTGGAGTGCGGCCTTTCCGCAGCCGGCCACCGGGGAGCGCTGACCACGAGGCGGCTCGGTCTTCCCCCTTTCCGGACGGGCCCCGTCGAGGATGACGGACGGATCCCGAGGCCGTTGTTTCTTCTCCCGCAGAGCAGCGCCGTCCCGTCCCCTCCCGAACGGCCCCAAAGCAGCTGCTGTTGAGGCTTCGGCAGGTTTTCCTCGAGGAACGTCTGTGAAAGAGATGAAGCCGCCTCTTCCAAGATCGGGAGCAACGGGGAACTCACAGAGGACTAGAAAACTGCTGGCGTGGTTCCAATCTTGCACAAAGCGGGGGGTGGGGGTGTGGGGTGTGGGAGAATGGATCCAGGGAACTGCAGCCCAACCACTTTGACATGTTCAACGCCTGGGAAGACCCCGGAAACACCAATAACGGACCATCTGCAAACCCCCAGGAATAATTCTGGGAGTTGAAGTCCACCAGGCCTGCAGGCCCCCGCCCCAAGGTGCAGGCGCGGTCCTGTGGGGTGGGGACGGGACGGGGCGGCGGCGGCGGCGGCGGCGGTGGAACCAGGGGAATCCCAGCGTTGCGGGGGCAGCTCCTCTGCATGGCCTTCGGAGCCTGCCCGGCGCCGTTTGGGGGCTGCAAAATGCCCGCGGGAGCGCCCGGAGAACGTGGCGCGAGTCGATTTCGCCCCCGGAAGCTGCCGGTCAGAACGAAGGGACGGGCGCCTCTACATTTTCGGCCTTCTCGTGATGCGCTCGCCTTTCGCGGCCCCGCCCCCTTCCGGCGTGAGCGTCGAGAAACGCGAGCCTTGCGCGACGGCCTTGCGTGACGTAAAAGCCGCGCAAGGACGGCGGCGAGAGAAGAAGCGCCGGCGCCGCTGCCCGAGGACAGGTGCGGAAGGGGGGGGGGCGGGCACCGGTGGGGAGGGCGAGGCCGGGTTCGCACGGCCGGTGGGGGCCGCTTCGGGGGTCTCGTGCCAGCCCCTGGGAAGACATCGGGGGGGGGGGGGGGGGGGCGCAAGTCCCGGTTGCCCGCAAGGGAGGCGGCCATCGACAGTGGCTGGGCGGGAGGGGGACACTTTAGCAGCCAAGTGATTGGCACCTGTCACTCAACGCCTGCCGACGGGGAAGGCAAAGGAGCCTGGAGAGCAGGAGAGGCGAGGGAGGACGGGAGAAAACAGTGGCGGAGGCCAGGAGCCGGGGCGGCCCCCAAGGCCCCTGGGGCGCCCCTTGGACACCCTCCGCCTTGGCAGAATCGCCACCGGTCCATTGCAAAAGGCAGGGCCCCCCTCAGGCTGGTGGGCCTCAACCCCCCCAGAATTCTCCAGCCAGCAAAGCTCCCCCCGGTCTTCAAGGAGCCAAATTGGGGGGGGGGGCGCCCTCTGGCAAAAGGCAGCTTATTGTTGGAGAAGTCGGGGTCCCGGGTTCAGGGTGGGTGGAAAGGGGGAAGGAAAAAGAACGAGAATAATCAGCAGCGAGCTGGAGGGACTCCGGGGGCGGGGGGGGGGGGGGGGGGGGGGACCCTTGGAAAACCGGGGTGGGGGCGGGGCGGCCCGGGGGGAGGGAGCCCGGGGGGGGGGGGGGGGGAGATGGGTGTACCCTTGGAAGACCTGCTTAGGGGCAGAGCCTCCTGGAGAAAACCAGCCTATCTGACTGCTAAGAGCTGATGGTCCATAATCAGATGCCGTGTTTGATCGATGGGTGCAGATCAGATCATGTACTTGTCCCTTTTTTCTCTCGTGGTCAAAGGTCTCCTGGGATTTTATCTGGATGCAAGCTGTCATGAGCAGCTATTAGAGCTTGAGAGTGGGGTTTTCAGTGTTTGAAGTAGAGTAAGTAAAATTTGTGACAAAATAGATTTTTAGTTCTGCAGCGCCTAAGATGATTCATCCATCCCTGCATACGAAAATGAGGCTTTTTTTGCCCTAGGGAACCCCCCTCCCCCCTCCTCTTCCTTGGCCAGGGACATAGTTCCTTCTCACCCCTTACTGCCCCTTCTGCCTTTCAGCCATGCCACTGCTTGATCTCCAGAACCAGCTGGGCATTAACCTGGACAGATGGATGCTCCGCCTGAGTAACAAGCAGCCCTTTCAGCAGCCCAGCGTGTGCCACACATTCGAGAAGGAGTGGCTGGAGTGTTCGGAAGGCATTGGGCTGACCCGAGCCAAGGAGGAGTGCCGGATGGAGGCTGAGGATCTGGAGGAGTGCATGACCAAGCGCAAGATGGTAAGAGGAGCATCGCTGGGAGGCGCAATGCCTCTTGGGAGTTCTTGAGTCATCCTGGGGACACAGCGTGCAGGGGGCAGGCTGGACAGGCAGCGGGAAATGAATGTGGGGTGCTTCTTTCCCCAGGTGTGCCTGTCCCTGAAGCCTGCTTCTCTCTTAGGGACACCTCTTGACTGGCTCACCCGTTGCACTAAGCTCAAAGGGGGATTGATTGGAGTGCACAGCAACTACAGTTACAGACATATGTTTTAAATATTTTGGCAGCTAACATGACCCAAGCAAATCGCAGTTCCCTAGGCACCGTGTGTATCCTGGACCACCAGTGGGGGTGGGAGGGCGGAGCAGGGCCAGAAATGGGAAAGCCAAAGGCTGCACCTCTCCCTACTCCCTGCTTCATCACAACTGGAATGTGATGGGCAAATAGCTGGTTTCCAATGTCGTTATTTTTTTTCTTCCCTTTACTAGACATGTTAGCATTAGATTCTTCCTGATGACATCACTGGGCAGGCCCCTTGCCAAGACCATAATCATCATTACCAATAAAAGCAAAAAGAGTGTGTTTATTTGTGGGGGTGGTGATATTAGATTGCAGTGACAGCTGAATTCTTTTCTGAAAAGTGAAAAATGTATATGAACTGAAGAGAAACCAGAATTCTATTTTTGTGTGTGTGACAGGAATAATTGATTTCTGTGACTCTTTCCATCTTGGGATGGAAAGGCAAGGCCTGTAGTTTCATTCTGAGCCAGTCTTTTCTGCTCCTTTCCTTTCACAGATGCAGCGTGTCCGAGCCATCTTGAAGCAAAGGGACTTAATGATTAAGGAGGGGAAGTACACGCCACCCAACCATCAGAATGTCTGAGTTTGGCTGTGATCTCCAGGCAGAAAAATTCCTTTGCTGCCTAGGAGCTGAAGAGCTCTGCTTTTAATACATTGCTAAAGAAGGATTTAGTTGGAACCTTTTCATTTCTCTCCTTTGGTTCCTAGTCCAGCCCATGAACAAATTCTCCTTTGGAGCCTGGAATGTAACTGGTTCAGATCTCTGCCTGCGTGATGTCAAAATGATAAATTGCCCCTTGGGAGAAAAATTTAAGCTACTAGAAAATAGGGCTGCATAGTGTAAATAGCAACAGCCCTTAGCCTTATATTGTGCTTCACGGTGCTTCCCAGCCCTCTCGAAGCAGTTTACAGAGTCGGCCTATTGTCCCCTAACAATCTGGGCCCTCATTTTACCCACCTCGGAAGGATGGGAGGCTGAGTCCACCTTGAGCCGGTCAGGATCGAACCCCTGGCAGTCAGCAGAATTAGCCTGCATTCTAACCACGGCCCTATGAGGCAACTGTGGTGATGGGGGGTTTCTTAACGGTTTGGGTAAGATTACTTGTTTATTCCTGACTTCAAGATTGTGTACATACTCTCCCCCCACCCCCCATTTACTGAATGCCTGTGACTCAAGAGCCATACAGAAGTGGAGGATGCAAAATGGATTTTCCCCTGTTTCTAGCCTAAGCCTTCAGTCATTGGGCTACACCAGGGGACCCCAAACTTGGCCACTTTAAGACTTGTGGACTTCCACTTCCAGAATTCTGGGGACTGAAATCCAAAGTTGCCAAGTTTGGAGACTTCTGGGCTACACTTTTATGCCTTTGCCCCCAAAACTGATCTCTAGATCTTCCTTCCCCTCCATACTGTACTCTGCCTCTGTCCTGTCCCTCTTCATGTCTGGCGCAGAGGCGGGAGGGGCATGACCTTTAGGTGCCAGTCAAACGTTGCACGCTTGGGAATTTCTCCTGCACAGTAATTCGGTGTTTTCCCGTGTCGGCTTGGACTTTTCTCACTTGGGCTCTTTCCCTAATATGATCCTGCTTACATGTTACAGTCTCTTTTATATCTCCCTCTATTCCTCCTCCCAGCTTAGTTTGAACTAATTCATATTTTGTTGGCTGAATTTCACTCCCAGCTGTCTTGATTCATTGCTCCTTCATCATTTGCATGGGGGCCCCTTTCCCTTTCTTCTTTCCGTTGTTGGCAGAACCAATACTTTCCATCCTCTCCTGGGATCGTTGAGCTTCCAGAGACCAGAGGGACCTGCAGTGGGACAGAGGCACATCATCCTTGCCCCAAACGGAGCAGCCTGAATCTCTCCTCCCCCACAAGGGCTGGGTTTTTAGCATTTCCCCCTCTTGGTGATTTCCAGTATGAGGCCTGTAACTTCTAAAACTGTTCTGAAACAGTTGTGGATTCTAATCCACTCTGACCAGCAAGACTAACACTGGTGCAGGTAGATTGGGGCAGTTTAAAAGGAGAAATTTTAACATTTAAAAACATGTATTTCAAAGTGTACATGCTGCCACTTCTTGCAACTCATTGCGGTTATGAAGAAGGATTTTAGAAGTATGAAAGAAAGTCTCCTTTTTGTGGGTGGATCTCAGCCATATTGCTTGTCACTTGGCACTTTTCTTAATCCAGAAAATGATGCTCATTCTTGAGTTATAATGGCTTGGGAATTCCATAGCTGCTTGTAGGAATAGGGTGGATGGAAAGTCAGAGCAGATCCTGGGAGGACTGTTCCTCCTGAGAACCTGAGACATGATGCAAACAGCCGCAGCATCTGGATCCTTGGCCAGAGGCAGCATCGCTTAGGCTGGTCCTTGGATTGAGTTCTGGAGGGTCATCTTTCTGGGAAGATGGGTGTCTGGGCTATTTGGACAGGAAAAAAAATGGGGTGTACTTTTGTATCAGGACAGAAAGTGGAACTGGATCTAGTGAAGGCCACATAGGGCAGCTTCTGGCCAGGTTCCTTTGCCAGAGTTCAGCCACTGGTGCTGCACAGCACCTGACACGGCAGGGGCTTCCTCTGGGAGAACAGATGTGCTCCTGGTAGGACAGGCAGGTTCCTCCTGCAGAGACTTCCAAAGAAAAAGGCAGGCTGGGGATCCAGCCAATTGTGCCACACAATTTCCTGCCAGGGGAACTGTTGGGGCTCTTGGGCACCAAGCCTGGTTCTGCAGCCTCTTCTGTAATTCAAGGGAAAAGGTAGGAAACAGTGCAAAAACTCCAGGGAGGGGTTCTCATTTAAGAATACTCTATGTGATGTGATCCTTTTTTACAAAAACCTGCATATCTATTTCCAAGATCCTGGTGGGATATGAAACTTCACAGAATAAATGGCATTCCAAATAAAGTATTGGCATATTTTCATACTTGAGATATGCTCCAATACCCGAATCATTACATAATTGTGGCCCAGGGTTTTTCTGGAGCCTGTAGGGAGGCTACCAAGCTAATTTTCAAAGTGTATTGGCACCTGGGCCAAGATATAGAGCAGGAGGATTGGCCCTCTGAACCTGGCCAGAATACTCCACACCTTTGGCGAGGGACAAGCAGTCCTCGCCTCCATGGTTCTTCAGCTGCCCAGAGGAAAAGCTCTCTTCCCACAGCTGCCTCCATGATACGGGGCCAGAGGCTGGGATCACTGCTGGGAGGTGGATCAAGGTGTGCAGTTAGAGTAGCCCAGCCTCTTTGCTGCTTTTGCTGCCCTGAATGACTGAGGGTGTGACCTCTCCCCGCACTCCAATAACTGAGTGGACTTGCACAAAGAAAGGAGGAGAATCACTCTAGGATGGTGGCATCCACCGCAAAGCCCAGTTCAGAAGGATACTGCGATCAATGCTACCAGTATTAAGCACTATAATCAAGGACTGCCAGGGTGGGTTTACCATCCATTCCAGCTCCATCAAAGGCCAACAACAAGCGTCAAGCCCAGGATCTAATGCACAGGTGGTTGAACTCACCATTGAGAGGATCTTGTCCACAGCATTGGAAGTAACAGAATCAAAGTCAACCCTCGTTGCCAGACTCTGCCATCGGCAACCCCCATGGACATGCCCAACTGCAAGGGAATCCAGGTATCTACCAGATTGCCTAGATCTTCCACAAAGCATCCCAATAGATGTTCCCAGGGCTTGTTCCTCCCCAACAGGAGGCAGGTCATCCTACAAGGACCACTGGGCAGCTTTTGTGGATGCAATAGAGGCAGAGAAAACATGGTGGTTTTTCTTCCAGATGGCTCTTCTGGCCTTTCTGAACTGCCCAGCAGATTCTCAGGGAAAGTGCCCAATGCCCCCTGGGACCACTTCAAAGGGCCCTTTCTATGCGCAGATGGAGCCCTTGCCAAGGGGTCCAGAGTTGGAGCCAGCTGCCGTTTTTGTTTTCCAGAGTTGCCTTCGAGAGCAAAGTGTGCTTGGAAGGGCAGCCAAGGCTGGGAGCAATGCTTTGCTTCAAAGGAAGCTGCTTTCCTTTTGTCTGAATTATTTGGGATCTAAAGAAATGGCCCACCCCATTTTCTCTTGGGGTCCTTAGAGGAGCAGACTGTGAAAGAAAAGCCAGGCTGAACTGAGGGAGGGGTCTGCTGCAGCCCACCCCCACACCGGGCATGTTCTTGTGCAAAGGCCTAGGGTGGAAACTTGGGATTTAATTTATTTCATTTATTAAATTTATTTGCTGCCCATCTAGTATCAAGATAACTTGGGTGGCTTATAGCATTAAAACATTTTAAATCCTAAAAAGCAAATATTTCCTGGTTATAGCAACCCTGCTTCGCTCAAGAGCACAGAAAGGGGGAAGTTTCCCTCTGCTGTGACTGGGCTCCAAGATGGCCACAGAGGGAACAGCCCCTCCTGAATTATCTTTTTTGCCTACATGCTGTGAACTGACCCCTGCTTTCTCTGGATGTGGCCCAGTGCATGGCCCGCCTCTCCCTGCTTCTATCTCGGAAATGGCAATTTGTGAAGTGCGCTTGCAATTAAAATGCTGCTATCTAAGTCCATCCTGCTTGTTTCGTTTCCCCATGACTGATAATCCCCCCCCCCCCGAATTCCTTGGAAGTTCCTCTCTTTGGCCAAGGGCTTCCTGGGTGGATTCCTTACTGTGGTACAAATGACTCCTTGCTTCAGGATGTTGATGTTCCAGGTGTGCCTCGTTCATTTGCGGGAGGGCTGACACAAAGGTGTCCTTTCCTGTGCTGGGACTGGTGAACAGAAGACCCCCAGCAGAAAGGGAACTCCTGAGGGGCACATTTGCCAGCATCATGCAGGTGGCCAGCAGAGCGGTCAAAAGCCTTAGGAGGAAAGGCTGAAGAAATGGGTGATGTGCCACCTCCAGGACTAAGAGCCTTTCTCTCTCTTCTCAGCTACAGTCCCTCTTCTGTACGAAAGGCACAATCCAGGGTCCCCAGTCCTCTTTTTTCAGAGCTCAAGCTTCCAAAATTTTATTTTCTAGATTTGAGTTTGGAAACAAAGTCTAAATTCCTTATTAAATATTGGACCACTCCATCAGGCATCTTTCAAACACTCAATGTGTTCAGGCTGTTAAGCCTGGGTTCCCCAACCAGGGTTAGGTAGACAAGCTAAACAGAATGTGCAGCGTTAGTCAGATAGGCACACAGATAAATGAGTGAGCTAAGCTTGTATGTTTATTAACATACAGTAAAAATAACAGATACGCTTGTGCTATCAAGAATATGTTTTATTCCAGTATAAGTTTATAGCATAGTCAAAAACAGTCCAATATTCATTTACCATGTAGTCAGTCCATTCAGGGATATTCAGTTAGCAAAGTCCATGTAGAATATCCAATTGTCAGTTCACATAAATCAGTCCGTTGTTGTCTCTCCCGTTCGAGCAATGCAGTCTTGCTTCCAAGCAGTAATCAGGGATCATCAAAGCCAGAGAGAGAGAGAGCAAGCTGTAGCCTTGCTACTTTTATATGGTTTTCATAACCACACCCACAGTTGCTATTTTACAGTTAAAGCTGCATACACTAACTATGATTCATAGTTAGTATTTCACCTAAAACAGTTAGGGTGAACAATGTTATCCCTAACACAGGCTAACTTCTTTCAATGTGGCTATAAATTAGTACAATCACTGGTCCTTCCGTTTCTTATCACAGGAAATCTTATTTGGCCACTGCTCAAATTCCAGCAAGGATTGCCCATCTGCTTTAAATGCTCATCTTTGCAAAACTTACAAAGCTGTCAAACATGATCAAATTCTGCATTGTTTCACATAATTCTATGAGTCCTGCCTATAAATCAGAACTCTCAGATTTTCTTCTCCTAAGTCAGGGGTCTTCAAACTTGACGGCTTTAAGACTTGTGGACTTCAACTCCCAGAATCCCTCCTCCAGTCATGTTAGCTCAGGAATTCTGGGAGTTGAAGTCCACAAGTATTAAAGCTGTCAGGTTTGAAGACCTTTGTCCAAAGCCCCTCCCCCTGCCCTTTTTTTTTTTTTTTTGCTTCTCTGAGGGTAACCTGCTTTGTCAGGAGTGAATTTAAAAGATGTAAATCATTTGGGGAGGGGGAAAGTGGCAATGTAGGAAGTTGTCAGAGTCCCAGAGGGAAAGAGAAACAGGCAACCTGCTGGTGGTTGGTGTAGTTGGTGCATAATCTAAATAACCATTGGCCCACATTGGCCCATCTGCCAGATGCCTCTCAAAAAACTCTGTTCAGGGTTTGGCTTTGGGCAAGCAACTTGAGCTCCCAGTTCCTGTATTGAAGTAACAGTGGAGCCCCAGAAATAAAGAAGTGACCTGACATGTGGAAGAGCGGAAGAGAAAAGGTGAGGGCGCATTGGGGCACTCACCATGGAGCAGCCACCACGAGTCTGAATGAAATTAATAGTAGGCAGTTTTGGTAAATAAATAACATTCAGTTCCAATTTCCATGGTAAGGAGTTTGTTTTTAGTAGAGAGGGTGGTGTCCCACTTGCCTTGAAAACGGAGGCCTGGATGTGTAATCTCTGTGCTGTATCATTTGCTAGGAAGATTTTGAAATCACTTTGGAACCAGTGACTAAAATATAATTGCAAAGAGAGGTTCAGAGAGGCTACTTTCCATGCCTGATTGTGTCATGATAATTGCTAGTTTGCAAGAACAAAAAGTGGGGAAACAGCTGCATTTAAAAGAGAGAGTGAAAATAAGAGAAAACAAATCTTGAACAAAGCAAAATCATCTTCTCTTGTGCTGGTTTCATTTCTGGCCTGAGTCATCCAATCAAGCAGGATCAAGTTGTCAGGGGAAAATGGTTCTAAGCTGTCAGAGGAAACATTTAAACATCCTGAAAAGCTTTTGCTTCCCAAGAGACTCTTTAGTTTAGAACAATCTGAAGTGGAAATGCTGAAGAGTCTTGATAAATCAGTAAGTTCAGTAAAATGGTGCCTGTTGGGGGTTCTGGAGTGTCATCATCAGCACCTATCACAGCCAATGCTCCCACTGCTAGTAGGGATCGGGATCTGTTGTCCAGTGCATCTGGAGGTTATCACAGTGGGGAATGTAGCAGTCAGGGGTGGTGTTGATGGGGGAGATTCTGGTTGATGAAACAAAAGAAGGGGGTGGAAGTTCTTCACCTCAGCAGCTTTCAGAGGTGTGACTTCAACTCACAGAATTCCCCAGCCAGCCAGGCTCTTGTTGAGTTTGAGAAACACTGGAATAGCAGAGAAATTCTCCTGGGAGGGAGAACCTGTCAACATATCATTCCACCCCTCAAATTACTGGCTGTAAAAAAATTCCAGAATCCACAAGATTTTTATTAGGCTAACTCAACATTTAAAAAACAAAACCCTGAGGCATTCTCTCACTGGCATAACTCAAGAGAGCTCAAATGTCTCTTTGTAACTTGCAACAAGTTACAAGAGGTATTGTGTCTCAATGTTGCAAATTGCTTTATGCAATTAAGTAGAGTTTGCTGAATGTGAACTGCGTGCTTTCTAAAATAAAAGTTAAAAAGGCCTAATCTTCCAATCTAAAAAGGCATGAGAGGAAGAGGAACAAGAAGGGGATGCCAACACACACCCTTATGGGTCCCACAAACGATGTCTGAACTGGTTCTGACTTGCAGGTCTTCAGGTCTTTGTTCAAAGCAGTCTTCCAAAACTTCTTACTCTGGGGGTCATTGACAGGCCCTGGTCTTCCTTGATGAGACAAATGGCAGAACCTCCATAGTTGTCTGCAAAATTAGCAGCTGGAAGGAGAAGAGCTGCTGAGACACATGGTGGGGCAGGGGGCGGCTGTGACTGAGAGCCTGCAGGGGCCAGAAGCGGGGGGGGGGGGGGGGGGGTCCCTTTAATTCAAGGGAGAAAGCTGGTTTTAGGAAAAGAAACAAAACTACCTTGCTGGGATGGCACCTCAGGCGGAAAAGGCTCTTCTTCATTAATTTTTGTGCACACGTTTCCTCTGGCCCCAGGCATGGATGTGGGAAGCAGCCTGATGGGGTTTATCAGCCTTTTTATGGCTTTCTGGGCAGGAGAATACCATCTACAATTGGATGGTAAGTCCATGCTACCCAGTAGTGGTTGCAGAGCAGGCCCCTGCCCTGTCCTCCCCACACTGATCCAGCCCTGGCAGCAGGGTTGCTGAGCGTCTTTGGCTTCTCCAAGGCATCCAGTCATTCCTAAACCTGTGCAATTCTAGGCACTTGATCTTGAAAGAAAGACAGGCTGGAAAGTGGGGTGGGGGCACCCAAGGGAGATCTTCAGCTGTGCTGAGTCAGCCTGTTTGCCCAGGCCAGCCTCAGGCAGCACCTGGCTTCTTCCAGTCTCGCCTACTTCTGAATAACAGACACACTGCCTCTTTCTTTTGCTACGGAAACAGGCTACTCTTAGAGGCAGTAACTACTGTTATGTCTCCTCAGAACATCAACCTGCCAGTTCCAGCAGACATCAAGGGAGTTTGGATGGTTTCTGCCCTGGGTTTCAGCAGGCAACAACACTGGGCTGGTCTAATGGTTTGGAAGCTAAGCAAGGTCAGGCTTGATCCAGTTTGGATGGGAGTTATGCAAGTAAATAATAAATGCTGAAAAAGCAAGAGGACTCAAGGATCCTTTACTGTCCTTGAGGCCTTGAAAAGAAGATGGTTGTCGGAGCAAACGAAGCCTGTGTATACGGAATCCTTTCTTCAAGCAGAGGGGTCTCAAATTGGATTTCTTCGAGGGCTGGATCAGTATTGTAGTTCTCCACGGGGCCGGATGGAGTGGGGAGTGGGGTGGAGTTAGGATGGATGCCTCCTGCAGCATCCTGCCAGCCAAAACAGGGCATGGAGGGGCCTTGTGCTGTCCCCCTGGGTCCCGTTTTGGATGGCAGAGTGCTGCAGAAGGCTGTCCAGCCTGAAAATGGGGAGCCTGGCCACTTATGGCCCCCCACTGCCACATTTGGCTGCCAGAGGCACCACGCACTGGGTCCTTTGCTATTTCTAGACCAGCTCCGTGGCCAGATTTAAACACCATGCAGGCCAGATGCAGCCTGTGGACTTGAGTTTGACACCCCTCCTCTTGAAAAAGGAAGAAAGGACTGCAGTTTTTAGTTCCAGATTAGACCTACTATCTGCTTGCCTTTGTAGTAGAAAGACATTTTTCCATACTTACTGTAAATTATGATCCAGAGGATTGATGAGGACACAAAGCTAAGAGAGAGGTGGTTAATACGTCGAAGAAGGGGAAAAAATGGAAAAAGGTTTTGACAGGGCAGGACAACGGGCAGAGACATTTAACAGGGAGAAATATAAGTTCAGTGCGTGTCTCAACAGGGTGATGGAGTTGCAAACAAGGACTGGGACTTCTTCAAGCTGCCAGAGGGCACGTGGGCTGTCTTCAAATGAGTACCCAAAGGATAATCACCCTGTGGAGGGCTTGTGCTTTGAGGGTAAGACTAGAACTCACAGATGACGCGTTGAGGGGGGTAGAAACATGTAGAAGAACTTCTGACAGAAAGAGCTCTCAAGCACTGGAACAGGTTGCCGCATCGAGAGGCTTTCTCCCCTTCGCTGGAAGTTTTCAAGCATTTCTCTGAGATGGAGGAGCGAATCCGGCCGTGTGAAGGGGCTAGACTTGATGACCTCCAGCCCTATGATTCTGTGACCCCAAACTGAAGTCAGGTTCGACTCCTGCGGTTTGCTTGGCAATAAGAAAGCGGTGGCTTTCTCTCCTGCTTTGGTCTCCCATCAGAGCCCGGAGAAGGTCCACCAGGTCCTGCCTCCTGTGGAAACCACCTCCGCTTCCACAGGTCGATTGCTGGGGACCCCCTCAGCTTCCAACAGGGACCTGGTTGGGCCCTGAAGAGCAGGAGACCTTGCTCCAAGCTGGTCCAGCTCTCCTTTTCCTCCGGCTGGCCCAAGGGATGGGGGGGGGGGGGCAAAGAGACCGCGCGCGTGGGCTCCGTTTTGGGGGGGCGGAGAGGGGGGGGGAAGCTTCCCAAGGCGGGGGGGGGGGCAGGCGTTGCTGCCCCGGGGGAAGGAGGCGAGGGGTAGCAGCCCTCAGGGCCGCCGGGCAGGCACCGCAGGAGTTGGGGCTCAGCTCCGCCTCGTCGGTCGCTCTTCCCGAGCCCTCTTGCCCCGGATTGCAATGCGGCGGTCGGCCCCGGAGGGCCGTCCCGGCTTCCCCCTCGCTGGACCGGGGACCCCTTCCCGCCCTGCCTCCCTCCCGGCAGCCGCCCCGGCGCCCAGCAGCGCGCGTCCCGGCCGGAGGGCTTGCCTGGCGCATGCTCGGAGCCCCGGCCCTCCGCGGACGCCCCGGGCATCGCCGGCCAGGCTGGCGGACCTGCTCTCGGCTGCGCTTCCCCCGGGCCGGGCGCCCGTCCTGGCCGGCGGCGCCGCGCCGCGCCTCGGATTGGCGTTGCGGGCGGGGCGGCGGGCGGCCTTCGGGGCTCCCCTGCCCGCTGCTTGGCTCCCTCGGGGCGTCTCCGGGCCGGGCCGCCCTCCTGCCCCCCGTGCGGAGTCCGCGCCAGGCTCGGTTCGGCGGAGGCGTCGCGGGGCGGGCCCGAGGCAGCGGCGGGGCGGCGCCTGTGCGGCAGCGGCGAGAGGAGGGAGGCGGCCGGCTGACTCGCTCTGCCTGCCTGGCTAGCTGGCTCGGCTCTCGCTCGGCCGTCGGGGAAGCGCGGAGCGGCGTCCAGGGCAGCGCCTCGGTAAGCTGGGCGGCGGCCCTCCCGAGCCGGGCCGGGCCGGGAGCGGGGGGGGTCTCCGCGGCCGGTTCTCCCTCCCTCCCTCCCCGCCAGCAGCGAGCGCTCTCCGCCGGCGGCGAGGAAGCCCTCCGGCACCTGCTGCTCGCGCTTCAGCCCCGGGAGGCGCGGGCTGGCCGGGCGCGCCGCTTCCCCGCCCGGGGAGGCTCCCTGGCCGCGAGGGAGCGCCCGCGTTTGCCCGCCGCCACCGGGGCCGCCTTCCCGGCGCTCCTGAGTGGGTGTGTTCCCGGGAAAGCGGGGCCTTTGGGGAGGGAGAGGAGCGGGGGGAGCCCTTCCTCCCCGCCGGGCGCGCTCGAGGCGCCTCCTCGCCTGCTGGTGCCTTTCTGGGGCGATGCGGGAGGACCGGATGCGAAGAGCGATTCTCGGGTACCAGCCTCGCGCCCCCCCCCCCCCCCCCGTTTTGGGGGTCGGACGCTTCGCACTGTGCGAGGCTCTTTGTTCTGCCCGGTTCCCCGCATTCAACGCCTCGTTCTCCCCTCCAGCGTCTCCCGCTTGTTCTCCGCTCCTGCCTTTTCCTCCTCCTCCTCCTCCTCCTCCTCCTCCTCGGGAAGCGAATCCCGCCGCCCTCCGTAATCTTACGGTCCAATTGTTCTATATATAGACGCCGCTTCTGAAGGGAGCAGCTTGTCATGTTGTTGCGATTGTGGTTCCTCCATCACGTTCTCATGCTATTTTGTGCCTGATGGTCCTACAGCACGAGATCCTGGGCTGGACTAAATGTGATGAATCTGATTGCTCGGGGATTCAAAGCATCCACCATTCATGATCTTTTGTATGTTTCCAAACAAATGGGTGATGGAAAGGAAGATCTCCCTAATTTAGCTCCAGCGGTTGGGGCACTGGAGTGGCAGGGGGACATTGTTCAACACAATCCCCTTATTTAATTAAAAGGGGGGGAGGAAGGAATCAAAAAGGCAGATGTGTTTGCTTGAGGCCAAGCTGTGCAGAGGTTGGTGAGCATCAAAGCATTTCTCCTGCCCAAAATGAGGGATGCTCCTTCCTCCCTTCCTCCCTCCCTTCCCATCCTTTTCTCACTGAGCATCCTGGATAATAAAAGGAGCCAAAGACCTTCAGGATGCCCCCCCCCCCTTCAAGCTGTGGGGCACAGGTGTGATAAATAAAATGAAGCTATCCTCAGCATAATGGTGGCACATAAAGGAGCTCCATCTTCCTGCAAGGAAAACCCTTGTGAGGGATTTAGAAGAGGAAGTGTGTTGTATTGGAAGGAGGCAACACCTGGGAGAAAAAATGTTAAGCATCTTTAGCACCAATCTGGACAAGGCAGGCTTTGTTTTCCAAAATGGCTAAGCTGCCCAGATCTGTAAGAATCACACAGGGTTTAATTTGGGCTTTCTGGGTCTTTGCTCTGGGATTTGCTTCTGGGCCACATTTCTACTTGCAGAAGGCCAATGAGAGAACCACAGAGAACGCGCAGAGTGCCTCTCTGCCCAGACTCTGTGGCATGAGGGACTCAGTCAAGAAATCCAGCACTCCAGAGAGCAGCTTCCTCGTGTGTGTCAGGGCTGTGAAGCACTGGGAGCTGTATCCCCTCTTGCATTGTAGCCTATGAGGCAGGAGGGCCTAGCTAGGGCAGAGAGCTGGGCATGCCTTGCCTTGCCTTGTGCTAAGGATGTAAGAATCCCTCCTGTCCCAGCAACTCTACCCACCCCCCCACCTCCTGCCCCAATTTGCCTTAGCTTAGAACAAAGCTGCATCATTGCTGGAGACTGTCCTGAAAGGAGGCAGAGCTGACACTGAATTGGGAAACCTCTAAAAGCCCATTTCAGAGAAAGAATTCTCCTCCTGCTGATTTTTATGTGAACTGGGGGGAGGTGAGTCCTAATGGATCAGCGCCACTGGCGCTCTGCCTGATTTCTTGATCTCCTTGTAGAGGCTACAGGAAGATACATAAAAAGCAAATCAGCAGCTCATAGAGGCTCATTTCTACAATATAATCATTCATTTATCCAATTTATATGGCTGGCCATCCCAACAAGTGACTCTGAGCATGGACTTGGTTCCTGGGTGAATCTACTTTCTGCATTGTGGGCTGTGTTCCCATACAGGTTAAACAAAATAATAGCAACAATGAAAAAAAAAACGAGTCAGACCTGGTTTGGTGTCTCATGTGAACAGTGGCTCAGTAGATTATTCCTTTTGGATGAGTGGTCTTTCTGTACACACTGCTAAACCCCAATGTGAGTCTGGGGTGCAACTGTTCTAAAATGAAAACTGTGGCTTCCTGGCCCACTTGGGTTCCATGGGCAAAATGAAGGCTTGAATTGTCCAGAAGTGAATGAAAGGACCTCAAAGGGTGGAGAGGACCTGCCTGGAAGAGATTTGCAAGGCATCAAATATACTCTTTACTGAGCTTGCAGGGTGAAAATCAGCCCACTTTGCAGAAGCCTGTTTTTAATACAGTCTCCGCCTATTAAGCAGGAATCACTTCTGCCTTATTTAATATATTTTACTACATTGTGAATGTCATCTCTCTGGCGTTTATCTCAGCCTCCAGAAAGCATTTCCAGTTTGTAAGTTGCCCCTCTCTCCTGTAGGGTCACCTGACAGGTTATCACCTGTCTCCTCTTGTTCTTTTGATTCCGTACCTGGACAGCATGGAAGAGGCATTAAATCTTTTAGTTGTATTGAGATTCTGGGAAAGTGGCAATTCTAAGCCATCCTTCTCCCATCTTGAAAATTAAGTGGGAATGAGGGATCACCAGAAAACCTAGATAGACAAAAAAAAAAAAAAAAAATAGAAGACAGCTGTGGCAAACCATTTTCAGTTATTGCCCAAGATAATTGGATGGCTGCGGCCACCAGGAACTAAGCTCAATCCAACAGCACGGGTCTTTTCATAAGCGCTGCCTCTGGGCCCTCACAATGGTTCCACCAGTTGCATCAATTTGTCACCTGCAGTCCAAGCCTCCTGAGAGAGAGGAGGTCATCCTAAGGACGCCTCCTGAATAAACTTTCTTTGGAATCCTGCATTTTTCTGAATTAAATGGGACGAGGGGGAAATCTCCATCATTCTCCAATCCCAAATTCAAGTAATATGAGAGAGGGGAAAAATTATCTTTGAATGAAGCTCCATCTCCTGCCAAGGCAAAATTCCCTTTGAACCCTTTATAGTTGGGATAAGTTCAGGGGTGGGATTCTACCAGTTCGCACCTATTCGTTAGAACCGGTTGTTAACATTCTGAGCAGTTCGGAGAACCGGTTGTTAGAAGAAATTACTGGCCTAATCCTGTAAGGAAGGCAGGAAGGAAACATTCTGGTGTTGCTTACAGTAGAAACTACCTCTCCATTAACCCTTATTACATTCTTGGCAGGACTAGGCTTCCTGTCTCAGGAACGTCTCTGGAGTTTTTTTCCCCTCCTTTGCTGGTACTTTGCTTGTGTGGAGTAACCATTCAAAGTTACAACGGCACTGAAAAAAGTGACTTATGACCATTTTTCACACTTATGACTGTTGCAGCATCCCCACAGTCATGAGAGGCCAGGTGAGGAGGGTCGTGCCTCGATGTGAGTGATATTGAGTTGGCCACATCCAGCCAGTCACATGACCACCAAGCCACGTCCACCAACTAAGCCACGCCCACAGAACCGGTTGTTAAAAAAATTGAATCCCACCCCTGATAAGTTTGCTCAATCCCCAATCATCCCTGGATAATGAATCTAGCCAGCCTGAGTGTGAAAGATGCTAAATGCACAAGGTCATTAATTAACACAATAATTGGAGCAGTGTCTTTAAGAGCCTTAAGGCCTTTTTGTTTCTGCACAGAGAGGCTATGTTCAAGCAACACACTTAGCTTGCTGAATTTGTGGGCTTTACACAATACAACCAAAATTGAAACAGCCAAATGGCCTGGATCCAGAAGGCATGCTAAACCACACGTATACACACCAAGCAAAGTTAACCCCAACTAAGGGCATCTTGTGAGAATCCATATAGTAATAGTTTAATTAACTTAATTAGGGCTGTGAAATGAATTCAGCCAGAATGCTTTCTTCTGGGTGCAGCCTGGAGGTCAGTTTGATGGTTCATCCCTGCTATGAAGGCCGATCCTTGGCATTCCCTCCCTTACAGGGCTCTGTCTGGAAAAGAGTGTGGCTATACTTGAGTTAGAGGGTGACAGGCATGAGAGCTTTTCTTTGGTTCTTAGGTTGCCTGGGAAGGGTCAGTTGAGAAGTGTGCCACAATGGCAAAAGTGCATCACAACAATTTGCAGGCCAGTTCACATGCAGACATCTGCCCCAATGGCAAAAGGGAGCTTGCTCTGGATCCCTTCTGTTCATCTTATGGGACTCAGAGTAGGAGAAGGGCAGGCAGGACTCAGTGTAGAATCCTTACATATTCACAAATGATCCAAAGGCAGCCCTCCCCCTGAACTCTTATCTAGCACCAATTTAGTCTTGGCCATTAGTTGACCAGATCTTTGTGTATGGGCTTGAGCAATAAATCTTCTGACCTGGAATATATGTGATCCTGATTCTTCATGCCTGACACCCAGGAATTGTGGTTTTCTCTGCCCAGCTCCTGTCCAATGGAACACCCTTCCCATTTGGGCCAGAATACTAAGCAAGACTTGTTTTCTATTGATTGGTTGTTTGGTTGTTTTATCATAGATTATGAAGATGGCAAGTTCTTGGACCTTAGCTATTTGTGTATTTTATTTTACTAAATTGCATTGTGTTGTCTTGTGGTTCTTAATCTCCTGTTCACTGATAGAAACACCTATGTTGGGGCACCTATATAAACCATTTAAACAAATAAACAATGGGTGCTTTAGATAGCCTCCACTCCCCCAGCATTGCATAGGGTGTAGCAGCTGCTTGGATGGCAAACAACCTTTGTCTTCCTCCTTCCAGCCTTCTGACTGTTCTCTCTCTCCATAGGTTGGTGGTTTCCAAGGTTCAGCAGCCCCTCTGGGCCCACCGGGGTCTTCCTCCCTGGGACCATGTCTTCCTCTGATGAAGAGACTCTCAGCGAGAGGTCCTACCGGAGTGAGCCTTCCTGCAAGAGCGAGCGGTCCTACCGCAGTGAGCGGTCCGGCAGTCTCTCACCTTGCCCCCCAGGGGATACTTTGCCCTGGAACTTACCTCTTCATGAGCAGAAGAAGCGGAAGAGTCAAGATTCTGTTCTGGATCCAGCAGAGAGAGCGGTGGTCAGAGTAGCTGGTAAGGAAAATAGTTTTCTCCCCAAATTTAAGCAGGTGGTTTCAGAAGGGGAGAGATCTACAGGTAGTAGGATCTTTCTGGGTCCAGTCCTTTAAATTTGGCTGCCTCGTCCTTTCTGGAGTGGGTCCTACTATTCCTACTCAGAATGGGGGTTCAGAAACTGGGTGCCTTTATTGTTTGAATATCAATGGAGTCTTAAGGATGTTCAAAAAGAGAGGAAGGGAAAACATGAGCAGGGGGAGAAAACTACTTCAAACCAAGGACCTGGGAAAGACACACGGATGCCCTAGATGTCCTCTGGGAGGGGGGGGATTGGTTAAGTTATGTTTGGTTCTACTCACAGTAAGAGTGCTTTGCCTACCACAAAAAGTGTCATTTTGCCACCAACATGATGATTTTAACCAACAGGGTTGAAAAACCCTTCAGATCAGGAACTGCTTATGCATCTCTGTGGGCAATTTTTGGAAACCATGATGTCAGTTGAATCATGACATTGTCCCACGTGAGACATGTAAGATGTGTTAGACACATCATTTGATGCAAATGATATATGGTATCTGCTTTGGGTCATTTGTATGATGTACTGCTGTACTGATGTACTGTACTGATGTACATTTGTATGATGTACTGATTTTATTTCTTCTTATAAGATGGATGCAGCTTGCTGCAACCTGCTTGTCTTATCTAAAGTAAGGGAAAGCATTTCTTGGTGACAGTATTTTGGATTTTACATACATGCAGATTTCCTTGTTTACTGCTCAGGAATTGTTTTCTTCTGCTGGGGTCAAAAAGATCAGATGGTGGCCATGACTGCACAAATGGAGCTCTGCCATTTCTTTTAGTGCTTTGGAAGGGATGCAGGTACAAAGTGTAATCACAGCCATCATTTTGGCTGGTTTAATACCCTTCAGTCTAGGCTCTGTAATCTTTTCTAGGACAAATCTATGCTGCCTCTATATCCCCTGACCACTGTGAATATAAACTGAGATCCCTTGAGGGATTAATTGAGTTTTGATTGATTGATAGACAGCAGCTTAATTCATGAATGAAATGTAGTTGCTAAGACCTTGAGAAGGTTTTGCAAACTACCAGTTTCTGTGCATGAGGTTCCAACGCCTGACTGTGAAAAATAAAGTGAATGAAAATGCCCAGCAAGCCAACCAAAATTAAGTTAAACCAAGATCAGGAGTCTGATTTTTTTTTTCCAGAAAAGGTAGGTATGAAATGTTTTCTTTTTGAAGTCCAGCTCCATATTTTGAGCATAGACCAATCTTTGGCCCCCCAGAGTTTGACTGATGAAGAGATCTTTGTACTCAGATGCTAAGTATGGTTTGACTTGGTAGGTTTTGGATGGTACATCTTGAGAGAACCCCAGGACTACAGGCTTAATAGGGAAGCTGAAAAAGCACTGTGAAAGCTGGCAATGAACTCACACATGCAGCTTTATTGATTCTTAATTGCTGTCAGTAAAGCAATACGCGGGAGTTCATGAAGTTGATCAACTGTTGAAGCAGTACTTTGTTCTTTCTGTTTTATATTGTTTTCATGAGGCATGTTTCATTGAGGAAATATGAAATAAACATGTCCCATCCTGCCTGCATCCCATCATTGTATCTGACATATTCTTGAATGCACCCTTGAAAAATTCCATGAAGGTAGAACCTGAGTGCTATGGCCATCCATAGAAGGAGAGGAAGCGATGGCTTTCTGAAGAAGCTGCCCTGGCTCTCGGCTAATTTTAGGGCTGGGTTCCAAAGAGAAGGGATGATCTTTAGAGCAGGGCATCAGGTTTGGAAAGCCTACCCTGCACCATGTGAATCTGACCTGGGTTTGTTGCCCAGAAGCCTATCGCAAAGAACTGGTCTCCAGGACCAGGAATGGAGCTTTCTCAGTGGTTGCTCCCTGGATCTGGACTCTTGTCAAAAGATGTTTCATTTTCTTCACCTTTCCTTCTTATAGCCTGCTAATAAAACATGCTCCTTTTTCAATGGCTCTCAAGAGCATACAATATTCCTTTTTAGAAGAGGTTTTCTTTATTTTCATTGTCAGCCTACATTATTTTTTATGGTTGTTCTGTATTAAAATCTTATTTCTCTGCTGTTTGGAAATTGATATTTTATTGAATATATTCCTGCCATTAAATTGTGTTTATATGTTGAGATATCATTTTGAGGTGCCTTGTCCAGCAAAGGACTGTTTTGGCCTCTACTAATCACAAGGGGTGCACAAGTGATGTCACTGGAGGAGAGCCCTATGGTATTTTTTTTCCTTCTCCAAAATATTTGAGTGTTGTTTTTGTTTGACTGTTTGCTTGTTAAAAGGATGAAAAACCACCATAATTTGGTGGGTTGCATTCAAATTTCAGAAGCTGCAAAAGAGCACTTGGGACTTCCTGGAGGGGAGTTGGGAGGGGGCAGTCCTGGCATAAAGAATGTTGAAAATTGTATTAAAAAATGAAATTGACTTAAAATAACTTGGGATAATGACCATACTGGGAAAAGGATTTCTTCATTTTATGTCTAGGATGAATCATACAAGGATATTATGCTTGTGCAAATCTTGTATCCATGCAGAATTTTAAGTTTAAAAAAAATAACAGAATGACAGAGTTGGAAGGGACCCTGGAGGTCTGTAGTCCAACCCCCTGCTCAAAGAAGACTATACTATTCCAGACAGGTGGCTGTCCACTCTTTTTTTTAAAAGACTCCAGTGATAGAGCATCCACAACCTCTGGAGGCAAGGAGTTCCACTGATTGTTCTCATGGTTAGGATGTTTCTCCTTACATCTAGGTTGCTTCTCTCCTTGGTTACTTTCCATCCATGGTTTCTTGTCCTGCCCTCAAGGGCTTTGGAAAATAGCTTGACCCCTCCCTCCTCTCTGGGGCAGCTCCTTAAACTCTGGAAGGCTGCTCTCCTCTCTCCCCTGGTCCTTCTCTTCCCTAGACTAGCCAGGCCCAGTTCCTGCAACTGTTCTTCGTATGTCTTAGCCTCCAGTCCCCTCATATTCTTTCTTGCTGTTCTCCTCACTCTTTCCAGAGTCTCAACTTTTTTTATATAACATGGTGACCAAAACTGGGTGCAGTATTCTAAGTGTGGTCTTACTGAGGCTTTTTAAAGTAATACTGTACTAATACTTAAAGTGATCCTGATTCCATCCCTCTGTTTTGAGACCACAATTTTTGCCATTTCTCAAGATCAATCCCATATCCAAAATTCTTCCCCCAAACAATCATAGTTTCTTTAACTTGTTCTTTTTTTGGTTTAATTTCTAATAAATATCCATACAATTTTTTAATCACCTTTTCATCAGTACCTGTCAAAATCTTATCTAAATCAGTCAATTTATTATAGAAACCTTCTGTTTTAAAGTCTTTTTCATACTTTGAATGTATTTGCACATAAGAAAACCAATTCATCTTTATATCTTGTTCCTCTAGTTTTTGCATCGATTTAAGTTCACCCTTTTCATTCAAAATTTCCCCATATCTAACTGTTTGTTCCTTCTTATATGTTATAGGATAAGAAAATGCTTCAATAGTCGATAACCAGACTGGAATTTTCAAATAACATTGTCTTTTAATCTTCCCCCAATTTAACCACAGAGACTCCTATATATGATGTCTTCTAAAATAACCCTGTATTTTAGTTCCCTTATACCATAAAAAGACATGCCACCCCAACAACAGATCATGTCCTTCTAATGTTCAACAATCTGGTATTTCTTACTGTTATCCATTCCTTAACCCATGTCAAGTTTGTAGCTTGGAAGTACAGCTCCCAGTTCGGCAGACCAAATCCTCCTCTAATTCTAGCATCTTGTAAGAGTTTTAATTTTATTCTCGCTTTCTTACCTTGCCATATATATTTCAGCACAATTTTGTTTAAATCTTCAAAGTAGTCCTTTCCAAGCCTAATTGGTATTGTTTGAAAAAAAATATAGAATTCTGGGTAAAATATTCATTTTGATTGTTGAAATTCTCCCTATTAGTGATAATTGTAGGTTTTCCCATTTCGTCAAGTCTAATGCTATCTGTTGTTTAAGTTTAATGTAATTGTTCTCTTTTAATATTGCTGTCAAATGTATCTCCAAGTACTTAACCTTATTCGTGACTTGGATTTTCAATACATCTGCCAATTCTTCTTTTTGTTTTAGTAACATATTCTTTGTCAAAATTTTTGTCTTATCTTTGTTTATTTTCAAGCCAGCCACCTTGCCATATGCCTCTATCTTTTCCAATAGTTTTAGTGCTGTTTCTAGAGGGTCTTCTAAAATAAATGCCAAGTCATCTGCAAAAACTTGCAATTTAAATTCTTCCTTTTTAATTTTCATTCCTTTTGTACTCTTTTCATCTCTAATGTTTCTATTTAACACTTCAGTTAATATGAATAGCAAAGGTGATAGTGGGCAACCTTGTCCTGTACCTTTTCTTATATTGATAAAGTCTGTTAATTCTCCCTCTATCATTACCTTTGCCGTTTGTTTATAATATATGGCTTGTATTACTTGAATAAATTTTCTGGCAAAGCCCATCTGTTCCAATAATAACATGAATCTCCAGTTCACATTATCAAATGCCTTTTGTGCATCTAAAAATATCAAAGCCATTTGTTTTTCGAGGTGAGCCTCATAATATTCCAAAGTGTCCAAAATTACTCTCATATTATCTTGAATTTGTCTCTTTGGCAGAAATCCATTTTGGTCAGAATGAATAAAATTATTTAAATATTTTTTGAGTCTCTCTGCCAATATTGAAGCGAAGATTTTATAATCTGCATTTAATAAAGAAATGGGTCTACAATTCTTAACTTGTAATGGATCAGTCTCTTCTTTTGGAATAAGTGTAATATTGGCTTCTGACCATGTTTTAGGTATCTTCTTCTTTAGCATAACTTCATTCATGACTTCTAGCAATGAAAGGTTCAGCGATTCTTGTAATGTTTATAGAATTCTGCTGGAAGTCCATCTGGGCCTGGTGCCTTCCCATTATTTTGTTTCTTAAGTGCTTCGGTTAACTCCATCATGGTTATATTGCTTTCTAACATTTTTCCGGTCCTTTAGATATCTTAGGTAGATTAGCATTCTGTAAATACTGTTTAATTCTTTCTTCATCAATATTCTCTTGCTCATATCATTTCCCATAAAAGTCTCGAATGGTTTCCTTCTTCTCTTTATTGCCGTGGCAAACTTGACCTTGATCATCTATTGACTGTGGTATTTTTCTTGATTCTTTTTCCTTTCTCAATTTGTATGCTAACCATCTACCTGGTTTTTTTGCATCCTCAAAATAATTCTGTTTAGCACTTCTGATTTTCTGTGCTAATTCTTCTTTCTCTATTAAACTCATTTTATTTTTAATTGTATCCAGTTTTAGCTTAATGTCTTTTTTCTGTGGCGTCTTCTGTAGTTCTTTTTCAAGTCTTTTATACTCATCTTCTAAAGCTTCCGTGGCTTGCCTTTTCCTCATGTTCCTTTTCCTTGTGTATTCTATTATCAAGCCTCTAGAATATGCCTTCATTGTGTCCCATACGTTCTGAATTGAAGTATCTTCTTTTTTATTTTCTCTAAAGAAAAAAACCAGTTCTTTCTCCATCCGCTGTATAAAATCCTTCTCCTTTAGAATAGTATTATTTAATGTCCATCTTGATCTTCTTTTTTGTCCTTTCCATTTAATTGTCATTGGATTGTGGTCTGCCCAAGTACTTGTTTCGATATTTGTTTCTTGAATATTAGATATTAGTTATGTTGAAGTCCAAATCATATCTATTCTGGACCATGATAAATGTCTATTTGAGTAAAAAGTGTATTGTTTGGTTTTAACATTTCTTTCTCTCCATATATCTTTTAAATTTATTTCATCTATCATTTAAAAAAAGGATTTGGGGAGAGTCTTCCTGTTTTGCTTTGTTGTTGTTGTTATATAGTCCAGTTTATTGTCTGCAATTACATTGAAATCTCCCATCATAAGTATATTGACATAGTCCAGTTCAATTATTTTCATGTGTAATTTTTTATATAATTCTTCTTGTTTATCATTCAGAGCGTAAATTGCAATCAAGAGTGTTTTCGTATTATTGTCCATGATTTCCACAATTAATACTGTTCCATCTTCATCAGTATAAATCAATTTTGCTGAAATGGTCTCTTTGATATATAAAACCACTCCTCTTTTCTTAAGCCCATGTCACACTGAACCAACGGATGCAAAGAGGATGTAAAACGGACAAAAAACCTTGCCATCCGTTGGTTAACGCGATGTATCCGTTCTGTACTCACTGCCTCCGTTTTGCTTCCTCTCTATCCGTCCAGCATCCGTTTATGGACATTTAATCCGCTCCAAAAGTTTTGGGCTGCCTAAAACTTTTGCGCGGAAAATGTATCCAGTTCATCCGTTCTGCATCCGCTACGCATCCGCTACGCATCCGCTATGCATCCGCTACGTATCCGCTATATCTGCTAGGCATCCGCGACGCATCTGCGCAACGCGCATCCGCCCAGACGCAGAGAGGAAGCGGAATGGACACAGAACGGATGCAGAACGGATGCCTAGCAGATGCAGAACAGAAACAAAGCGTTTAAAACGGAAAAAACATTCGCAGGGGGGACCTATCTCGGATATTAAGGATGTCTAGAGGATGCCTAAAGGATGCCTAGAGGATGCCTAGCGGAAAACCTATACTGCCTATAAAAAGGGGAGGAACTCGCCTGCATCGCACTTTCAGAACAGCAGCCCAGCGGTGCAGACCTCTGCAGCCTTCATCTGCCTCTTCCTCTTCCACAGCATCCAGTCATGTCCACTGTGGATTGTAACAAAGTCCTTTCGGCAGCCACCATCGTTCTGCAACAGTGCGAAGCCATCTGCAGGTTCTGTGAACACTACTGCGAGAAGAAAAGGAGCCACCCAAAAAGAGTCTGGGTCCGAAGATGGTTTGCCAGTAGAGCGGAGGACGGACTGTACAACAAGCTGATGGTGGAGCTCAGGAGCGAAGACACTCGGGCGTTCCAGAACTTCATGAGGATGCCGCCGGCCATGTTTGATGAAGTTGTGCAGCGCCTGACACCCAGGTTGACCAAGGCAAACACCAGCTTCCAGCCCAGCCTGGAACCTGGGCTCAAGGTGGCACTCACTCTGTGCCACCTGGCCTCAGGGACCTCCTACAGGAGCATGGAGAACGGCTGGAGGGTGCCATCAAACACCATCAGCATTGTGGTCAGAGAAGTGGTGCAGGCCATCATTGAAGAATACAAGGAGGAGCTCCTCCAGTACCCCTCCACTGAAGAAGGATGGAAGAAAGTTGCAGAGCAGTGGTATCAGAAGTGGAACTTCCCCCACACCGTTGGAGCCATAGATGGCAAGCACGTGGCCTGCAAATCTCCAACCAAGTCGGGGTCCACTTATTTCAACTACAAGGGCTTCTTCAGCATCATCCTCTTCGCCATGGTCGATGCTGACTACAAGTTCATGTACATCGATGCTTCAGGCAACGGCTCATCTTCGGATGCCCAGGTATACAACGCCAGTCACCTCAAGGAGGGGCTGGAATGCAACCTCATCGTGGGCTTCCCAGATCCAGAACCCCTGCCCAACGACACACAAGATGTGCCCTACTTCATCGTGGGGGATGACGCCTTCTCCCTCACAACCTCATGAAGCCCTACACCTCCAGACTCCTCACCCGTGAAGAGAGGATCTTCAACTACAGGCTGTCCAGGGCAAGGTGGGTGGTGGAGAACGCCTTTGGCATCCTGGCCAACAGGTTCCAGGTACTTCTCACCACCATGCAGCATCGCCCAGAGACCGTGAGGAGGATCATGGAAGCTTGCTGCATCCTGCACAATCTCATGCACACCCGCTACCCAGTCTTGCAGAACAGGCTCGTGGACCTCCAACAAGGCAATGGGGACATGAAGCCTGGGGAATGGAGGCAAGGGTGAAACCTGATCGACACTGAGGATGTGCAAGGCCCCAACAGAGCCTCACATGAAGGGAAGAAGCAGTGCAACCTCCTGAGACAATGGTGCAACTCCCCAGCTGGAGCAGTGGAGTGGCAAGACAGGATGGTAGATGCTTAATGGATGCTTCCTTCAGCCTGTCTCATCACACGGATGAGATTCGGCCATGTATGTTTGGTTGGCCTACAATGAACAGGGTGTTTAATAAAGAGTTGTGTTTATGTTGACATGCGTGGATAATTATTACATTATTATTGATAATAAAGGGCCGTAGGTGTGGCACCTGGGAGGGTGGACCATACAGTCCACTATGCTTGCACTGGAGGTTTATCTATCCCACAGCTATTACCCATCCCACAGGTATCCCTGCCCATCCCACAGCTATCTTAACCCATCCCACAAGCATGCAAAGACTTAAACCATTTCTAAAAGTTTCCAGCAAGACTTTATTAAAAAAAAGAAATGAAGCAAGTGTGTGAATCAAAAACAGACTTTATTAACAACAAGCTATCAGACAAAAAAGAGTCTCTGGCACTCCTCTTGGTCGCTCAGTCTCAGGGGTGAAGGGTCCAGGTGCTGTGGAGGTGGCTGGTGCTGGAGTGCTTGTCATCAGCTCCTCCAGAAGCAGAAGCAGCAGAAGCCCCAGCCCCAGAAGAGTGAGCCCATGCTGCAGAAGCCCCAGCAGAACCAGAGTGAGGGCCAGGGGGCGGGATGGTAGCCCTGTCCCTCTTGCCAGGGCTGGCAGCAGATGGCTGAGGCTTGCTGTGCTTCCACATGGTTGTGGGGTTGCTGGCTGGCAGAAAGGCTGGCAGGAACCAAGGCTGGCAGAAAGGCTGGCACCAAGGCTGGCACCAAGGCTGGCAGGCAGGCAGGCACCAAGGCAGGAAGGCTTGCAGGCAGACATGAACCAAGGCTGGCAGGAAGGCAGGCAGCAAAGCTGGCAGGCAGACCGGCTGGTAGCAAGGCTGGCAGGGAGGCTGGCAGCAAGGCTGGCAGGGAGGTTGGCAGCAAGGCTGGTAGGAAGGCTGGCAGCAAGGCTGGCAGGCAGACATGCAGGCAGGGTAGGCAAGGCAGTCGATGTGTCTGGCAGCAGGTCTTTCCTCTGAATGGCGTCCTGCTTCCGAGCTGCTTGCGTTATATCCGCGGGGCTGACGCAATGCATCCTCCCCGCATGTGCAGTTAACACCAGGCATCCGTTAGGCTTCCGCTCTGCATCCGCTTTATCCGTTCGGCGTCCGCTCTGCATCCGCTGTATCCATTCTGTGTCCGCTTCACTGAGGCCCCCCGGAAGCCCTGCGGATGTGCCATCTGCTCTCATCCACTTCCATCCGCTGGGCTTCCATTCCGCATCCGCTTTCCATCCGCCCTGCGTCCTCCCCGCGTCCGTGTTATCCACTCTGGTTATGCACATTTTTGCCCCTTTTGAGAGCGGATAACAATGGATGGAACATTTTTCTCGTCCATTGTGTCCGTTTTGCATCCGTTGGCCAGTGTGACATGGGCTTTACATTGAGTCAAAGAAGTAAATATTTCCCTAATTTTGGCTGTATCAACAATTGTTCATATTGTTTTTTAATATGTACTTCTTGTAGACAAATTATATCAAATTTTAATTTCTCTAATCTGTGAAAAATTTTCCTTCTTTTAACATCTGAATTAAGTCCACGTATATTCATTGTAATCAGTTTTTTCTCTTCCATAATTATGCTTCATAATTAGATTTGGCAGCTCTCGTAGATCTTGGTTCACGTTATTCTTTAGTCTCCACCGATCCACCTACTGCGCCTTCTTCTTTTTCAGTCTCCATTTGGTCATCTTGGAATTCAATTAGTGAAATCTCTTTTTCTGCCTCCTCCTCTCTCCTTCCAAAAAATTCTGCATAAAATAATTCTGCTTTCTCAATTGAGTCAATTCTGTCTCTGTTCTTGCCATGTAAACATTAACCCTTCTGGGATTAGCCATCTATAATTCACCTCTTTTTTCAATAGCATTTTAGTCAAAAATTGATATTGTCTTCTCATCTCTCTCACTCTTCTGGGTATTTGCTTTAAAACCACAATCTCCTTGCCTTTGTATTTCAATGTTTGTTCTCTTACCACTTGTAATATTTGTGTTTTAATGGCTTTTTTTGTAAATCTGATATGAACTTCTCTTGGTAGATTATTTCTCATCGCATATCTTGTAAAAACTCGGTATACCTCATCTACTCCATCCATCATCTTCTCTTCTGTTATTTCCAAAGCTTCAGCCAATATTTCTATCATTATCTCAGCTGGATTTTGTCCTTTTTCTTCCTCTATGTTTTGAAATCTGAGATTGAATTCTGATCTGTCCATCTCCCATTTCAGCATCCCACTTTTATCTTGTTCAACCACTGTTAATCTGCTATCAATATCTCCAATCTTCTTGTCTCTTTGTTTATCTTCTTCATTTTTTTGGAATCTCTCATCATACTTCACCATCATTTGTTCAATATTTTCCACCTTTTCATCAATTTTCTCTGTTCTTTGCTCAATATTTTCTATTCTCCTTTCAATGGTATCTGATTTTATTTTAAGGTCTTGGATTCCTTGCATAATCATCTGTAGAGTCACTCTTTGTCTTGCTTTAACATCGTCTGAATTGAACATTGTCCTCCAGATGGTGGGGAGGCAGAAGTAGAAGTTGAGGAGGCAGAAGGTATAAACTTCATACTCATTTTAAAGAATTCAGGATCTTCAGGTTCTTCTAAACCCTAATCCAATTATGAAATAGCCAATTATAATCCAAGATGAAAAATAAGAATGGTAGGGAGAAAAACCCAATAATAATAAAAAGAAAAGGAGAAAAAAAATTCTTCAGGTTTTTCTTGACCTTAATCCAATCAGTAATTAGGCAGAAAGGAAGGAGAAGAATAAAAAAAGTTTAAAAAGAACAAAAAGTAAAAAAGAATAAAAAAAAATAAAAGTAATTCTTCAGGTTCAACACCTTAATCCAATTTTATTTTTTCAAATAAAAAATAAAAAAGCATATCGAAAAACAAAAAATCCCAAAGAAGAAAGGAAAAGAAAAAAGAAAATGTTGAGGCTTTCCCTTTAAAATACAAAGCAAAGATGAAAATATTACAAAGATAAAGGTTTTAAAAAGAAAAAGTACAACTGGTAAAGGCGGGGGTGACCCAACTTAAGAAAATAAAAAGAAACATACTGCACTTTATTTAATTATCCAGGGCTCTTGTCATAGCTCTCTCCAAACTTCAAAGCCAAGTTTCAATTGTTTATAGAAATCCAGAAGAATACCTGCTCTTCCCTCTATCTTATCACGTAGCAATGTCCTTGAAAAAGAATTTCAGAGCTTTCTTTCTCAGCTTTCTCAGCTTCGTCTAAGATATTTTCAACCCTCTAGTTGGCAGTGTTACAAAGTTTCTTTACTCTCCCCCTCCCCCTCCTTTCCCAGACAAAACGTAATAAAAATTAAAAAGAATAAAAAAACAAGTACATAAAAACATCTAAAGGGAGCCTCTAACCTAAAATATTACAAGGTCAAAAAAGAAAAGAAAAAATAGATATAAATAGAGAAAAAACCAGTCCAGTTAGCAAGTGCAAAATCACGATAGAAGTCCAGCCATAAGAAAAAAAAAACATAAAGCAAAGCCTTACTTTGACACTTCTGTTTAAAAACCGCAGCTTATTCAGTTCTGTCAAAACTTTTACAGATTCTTTTTCCCCTTAGGGTGTCCTTTTAAGTCTTAGAATAATAAAAGAACAATTCTCACCAGACCAGACACACTTTCTCTTTCAACCTCTTCCATTTGGAGCTGTCTCAACTTCAGCAGCTTCGATGGCTGCCTCTCTGCCGCTGGCAAAAGGGCTTCTCCTGGATCTACCAGGGACTTTGCGGTATCCCTGGGATCTACGGGACGCTTCCTTCACTATCACCGTCTCTTTGGGACGGTTTAGGTCCATTTGGACCGTCCAGGGGCAAAGATATTGGCTGCAATCTCAGACCTCCAAGATTGCATGCAGTATCATCGCGACGCCAGCTCCTACCCCCTCCATCCCTCCGTTAGTGCAACCTAGAATTGCTTCAGCTTTTTTGGCTGCTGCCGCACATGGCTGGCTCATATTCAAGTGATTGTCCACTAGGACCAAGGTCCCTCTTGCAGTTACTGCAGTTGAGCCAAGTTTCCCTTATCTGCATTTGATTTTTCTTGCCCAGGTGTAAAATCTTACTTTTAGATCAATATTGCCTCAGTTTTTGATAATGGAACCACGTCTTTTCGTTTGAATTAAAATGGAAAAATATGGTTTATTTGTTGAATTCACAAGTATGACAGCCATGTGGGCACCTCTTACTTTCTGCTGTACATGAATGAAGCTGAGTGTAGAAGAGATGGAGAAATATGGAGAGACCTGACAGATGGATTCTTCTGAGTGATGGCCTCGCTTTCTTTGACAGTGAGGGTTTCAGCCCACAGGTCAAGTTTCTCAGGTAGTTTTGCCAAGTAAAACCATGTTGCCTTAAACATTTAGTGCCAACAGCCTTTCACCTGGCTGCCAGGTGCTGCACACTTCTTTGACAGGTGAACAGAATTGGAAAGGACCTTGTAGGATTGGGCTGGGTGAACCCTGAGAAATGAAAAGATTTTCTCTGGGGAAAAGTCATCAGCTTATGGGTCACTTGATACTTTGGGTTATACTTAAAAACATGTGAAGCATCTCTTTAGAGGTGCCATGAACAAGCAACTAGAGAAGGGAAGCGAAAGAAGACAAGAGAGGGAAAGGAAAGGAAAGGAAAGGAAAGGAAAGGAAAGGAAAGGAAAGG